>KK112964.1:400990-433717 GCA_000611955.2 Stegodyphus mimosarum | reverse complement strand
ACCACATATTTATGTGAAGTTACTTTCTCAGCTTTAACACATATTAAATCCCAATATCGTTCAGCGTTAAAAAATGTTGAAGAGGTCTTACGTCCAGCAGTTTCAAACATTCCACCAAGATTTGATTTGTTATGCAATAAAAAACAGGCACATCCATCTCATTAAATTTTTTACTTATACTTTAATTTAATACTTACCACGCAACTACTTGAATATATTCGAGAGAATTAAGACGGTCAGAATCCACTTTTATTTTTGAAACTATAATAAATACAATTTTATAATTTTTTGTGCAATTTTTAATTTTAGATTTTTGTATGTTTCAAAATGAATTCTAAACTGATATATTTTCATATGTATATGTATATTGTTACCTAATAAATAAATCATCAAAAAATATTAATTTATTTTTCTTTTATATTTGTATGGGGTCGTCAAGAAACTCGCAATCATAAAAAGGGGGTCGTGAATGACAAAAGTTTAAGAAGCCCTGCCTTAGAAAAACTAAAAACTTTCTTTCGATTCTTTGAACCATGTACTTAAATTTTTTTCTCCCATTTTATGATAATAAACAGCTCTTTTTTTGTTACAATCATTTAAATACACACATGCTTCATCTATTGTGACAATTGTTTTCCATTTTTCTTCGGATAAGTGTTTCTCATATAGAATTCTGCAGCGTCTCCTGCGTCGAGCGATATGCTTTGGAAGAAGACGATGCACATTGCGTTTTTTCGCTTATCAACGTTTATCATTTTGTTTACAGTGGACGCCGAGCATTTTAATGATTTTGCAACTGTACTTTGACTAGGGGGATTTTCTTTTAACACTAAACAACGTACCTTTGCAATAGTCGAAGATGTCCGTTTTTTCCTTGGACACTTGTTTGGAATTTTTGTCCCACTTGAGGCTCCAATTTGACGTTTTTCTCCTTTCTTGTTGATGATATTACCTATCGACGCTTTAGATATCGCAAAACCATGACTCTCACATCGTTTTTGGATAACGGAGTATGCATACTTCTCTTCGAAAAGAGCGTAAATGTAGCCTTCGAACCACTGCTTTGTTAAATTCGCCATTTTGAATAAAAACAAAACTTTTAAGCCACAGACGATAATTTTGACTTTTGGAAACATAGTACAATTACTTCTTTTGCAATAAACGATTTTTTATTATCGCTTATCAAAATCGTCTAAAAAATGTGCGAACAGCCTCTGTATTGTTCTCGGTACTATTTCTTTTGAATTGTGTTTGATATGGGTTTATCATTTACCATTTTATGTATTCCTCTGTAAATTACGAAATGGGCAACAATGCCCATGAAATGACAACAGATCCACAAATTAAAGAGCTTCTTTACAGTTGTTCCATATAATATTACCACACGCATCCTGCAGATAATATCAGTATTCAATTATGTTTTTTGAAATCGTTAATCTTAATTAAGTGACAGTTTCATAGTATTATTAATTATGCATATTTTTATATTAGTTATGCTTGCTTATAAGTCAAATTAAGATGCACTTTTGAATCTTTCGTATTTTTGTACCAGATTTCCTCATTGCTTTCTTCAAAGACGTTGAAGGAAGTTTCCTGTTCCTTACCTATAAAAATATCAAGTAGCTGTGAGGACAACTCTCACATTTGAACTTTCGATTATTTAATCGCTACCTTTTTATTATTTAATCCTACCTTTCGATTATTTAATCCCTTATACAGAAAATGGCAGCACCATTTTTTTAAAGTAAATATGTAGTGGTCAGAACACTCGACCTTCTTGGTGTAGTGGTCGTGAACACCTTCGTGGTGTAGCAGTCTGCATGCTCGACGCGTAACCGAGAGGTCCGTGGTTCTATTCTCGGGGAAGGCGTTGCTCATTTTTCCCACCTCCTGTTTCCAAATAACCTAATGCCCTCTACACTGGCGCTCGAACTAAAAAAAGATGGTGGATGACGATTCTCCACCACCAGGATTTGGCGATTGGGTCCTCTGAATCCCAGTCACCCTTTAAAAGGGGGAGTACATAAGGTATTTCTTCCGCCTTCTTAGTATGCTTTCGTGGTGTAGTGGTCAGCATGCTCGGCGCATAACCGAAAGGTCCGTGGTTCGATTCCCGGCGAAGACGTTGGTCATTTTTCATGTCTCCTGCTTCCGAAATAAACTCATGACTCTACAAAATTATACGCAGTTTTTGCTGCATTTCATTTAATAACAATGAAGTGCGCTTAGATATAACAAAAACATGAAATGACAGACAAGAAAAAGACAAAGCAACAACAGTACAGTCTCAAACCAATTTCGGGTTATTGCTTGTTCTTCAAAAAGATGGAAAATGTGATTAAGATAAATGGCTGGGGTTGCTTTAAATAGCTTCAGCCAATTTTAATAATCACACTTTTTGCCGTCATTATATATAATTACATTTTTCACTAGAAATGGCTATTTTATGCGAGGTAGCATTGGTTCCCAATCTGAGCTCTTCAGTATTATTACAAATACTTCTAAAAAAAGCCTTGAATAATCTTACTGATTCGGAAATTTCGTTCATTATTCAATTATTTGCCATTTACGCCCATAGGATAATTATTAAATTTCTGTCAAACAAGAAAGAGTACCTCATTAATAATCGTAAACTTAAAACGATCTTTCAAGAACTTTATGTGAAGAATTACCGGAGCATTGTGTCGAAAGGGTACAACTAGTTCGTTAAAAGTTCAAACCACGGGAAGTCTTATCACTAGTCTCCAATGAAAGGGCCACATTATATCCCCATCGTAACTTCAGAGATAAATTTAAATCCTGAACTTATCTGCCCTCCCATTCGTTGTTAGGAACGGGATACTGGTTGTAATTATCCATTATCTTTCGCCGCTTCGTGCTGGGAAACAAATTAAGGGTCCTTACCGATCACCTTCAGGGAAGCATAGAACTGCCTCAAAGAAGAAAGAAAAAGGCTTTCCCTTGTGTGTTTGATTAAATTTCTCTGTTCAGCATATGAAAACGGAAGAAAGGAAATAACTTGTCTTTCGTTCCTAACACCATCATTGAGCTCAATTGGATTTTATTGTTATTTCAACATTTAGAATGTATTTTCTCAATGCATGGCAAAGCATTAGTTTGAAATATAGTCGGTTGATGTTTATAAAGATTTATGCTCAAGATTTATGCTTGAACACTGAGTTTTGTTTCTGCTCTAACAGACAACTCCAGCTTGTTTTGGGTTAAAGAAATCGATGTGCAAGCCAGGGATAATTTTCCATTAATTACTAACTTTGGACATATATTAACTGATTGTGACCTACAGAAAGCGTCCTTTGCGGTTTTTGCAAGATAGAATTATAAAAGGTATAAAACAAAAATCTGTAACCGAGCCATATGACACATGGCGATAAAAATCTTTTTTTTAACTCAACGACAATTTTACTTGACACACATTGAAAAGTTATGAATTAGTTATATATTTTATTGGCTAGAATACTTTAGGCTAGAACTTGCGAACATTTTTTTTTAAAGATTTCGTTTATTCCAGTTCTCTGGAACCCATGCGTTAGTTGCAATTCCATTGATTATAGCGTTTATAAATTTATTAAAATTAGATTTAACATGTTTTATAAAAGCGCAGAATTGATTTATTTCATCTGATTTAGATTTAAGGGTGAAATCTGCAAGACATCAAGTTTTGTAGGATGATTGATATAAGTTCGCCGTTGCGATTTTGGGTTCAATTTTGCCTTGTCATGATCTTTTGCCTTGCTGTTGTTGTTGTTGTCATGTCCATGACCACATGGAAGAATCATTGCCAGAGCCTACCTACTCCGAAGAGAGGTTGGACTTCTCCACCCCAAATTTTGAGGGAGAGCACCCCGGGGGGAATCAAGAGGTCTTCCACCCCTCTCCTCTACCACCAATCCACACGAGAGGACTTTCGGCTCGTCGCATATTTAAAGTGCCGCCCTGCCGCACCGACGCTATACATTTACAAACATCCATGCCTTCTCCGGGATTCGAACCCGAGCCCTTCGGCACGGCAGTCAGCGACGCTAACGACTATACCGGTTGGGCGGCCTCGCTATTGTTACGGTTTCGAAAAGGCGATTGCAATACTTAAAGATTCGAATACGAAAGACGACTTGAATATTGATCTTGTTTAGGTGAGAACAAATTTTAGCAATTACTTTGCCCTTTTATATTGTAATGAAAAACGTCAACAAGACTTATCATAATAATACAACAACAAAAAAAAAGGCAATGGTGCTACAACTGTTACACAACAAAAACACATAGAATATTCTCTTTCGTCGCAATAAAAAGATAGATAATTAGATAAAAAGTTGCAACACATCCCACTTGCACTCTGTTAAGAATGCATAAAATTTACTCAGTTATAGAAAATGTTCAAATAAATAAAAATCAATAAAAGAAAAGGAAAAAATTAGATCTAAAAGCTTTCAGATTTTATATTACGTTCAAATGGGCATTTTTTACTTACTTGTACCAAGTAAAAAGGAAGTATTGTAATCGCGAGAAATTTCGGTTATCATATTTCAACGAAAATATCCATTTTGACACGGTATCGAATGCAATTTAACGATGTTTTTGCGTGACATCTGTACATAAGGACAAAATAAAGGACTCTTTTTCTCCAAACGAATTATAAAACTGATTTAAAATAGATTCAGAAGAGATTTCTTCCTGGCGTCTGAACGTAAGTATGTACGTATGCATCTCGCATAACTCAAAAACTAATAGTCTCAGAACATTGAAATTTTGTACGTGGAACTGCTATAACATGTAGACGTGTACCTCCCTTTTTGTTTGCAATCGACCACACAAAAAGCATATATGTATATATATATATATATATATCCACTCTATTACTCGTCTCAGGGAGCTCAGTTTCTTTATTCTTATATGTTTGCAAATTGTGTATTTTTTGCTTTAAAAATGATTAAATTATGTTGTTCTTATCTTCCGCTTAGGCTTTTTATGCCTCTACTTAACCTGAATGTTATAGTTGTAGAATTATCAACAATTTAAAAAGTTGTTTAAGTGCGGCTAAGCCTAATTTTTGTTTACCATAGGAGCCATATTTGTTTACATTTGAAACTTAACAGAAAAGTGGATTTGTTGCCAATCTAAAAAAACTAAGTTTCGCAACAACAAAGTAACGTCTTCTTTTATTATTGCGAATTAAATTATGCTTAATTCATTCTGGAATTATCATTTAAGTCATTAAATTATCGAATATATTTACTCAGCATAGCGTCCACAACAAATTAAGTCAGTTTCTACTCTATCAGTGTCTTTTTGCCGAGTGAGACCAAAAGTAAGCTCTCAGTTTTGTGCACTGAAAACTCTGTCTTTTTGCCCGCTGGTCGAATTACTTGTTTTTGCGCAGAACTTGTAATTTCAACTGTAGAAAATTTTTTTTTTTTAAAAATTTTTTAACTCTAATTTTCTTAGTTTTTAACGAAGATATTTTCTGTTCTTATTATTTTTGTCTTGCGGCGAAGTGAGCACTGAATTAATTGGATGAGAAATACATCTGTAATGAAATTCGAGGAAATGTTTCATGTTAGCAGAAAATAATGTCGCCAGGCTGTTTCGGACAGAGGAGAGTGTTTACGAGTAGCCATGCGCATTAGGTAAGCAGCGCTGAATCGTCTGTGAAAAACTATTTATTATTTATTTGTTTAATTTTTTATACACCATTTTAGATTTATTATAGTATTTGAACAGAACATGTGGCAACGATTAGATAATTCTTCAGATGACATAATTTTTTTGCACTCTGAGTTATAAAATGAATGAGATGTAACGCCTGTTAAGTGCACCTAGTGCCAGAGGATTGCTATGGTAAATGAATATAGTGAATTTTAAAAAGCGCATTTATTCTATTGTGGTTTATGGGCTATCGACGAAGTGGATTTTATTCAATTCAATAAGTTTAAATGAAATGCAGGAAAAAATGCGTATAATTTAATATTCCGTCATGTGATGTATATAACGGAATTTTTATTTGCAGACACATACACGTTTCGAGAGCATTTGGGCTAAAAATATTTAAAAACAGCATGTCTTTAGAATTTCCGATAGACAGTCTCGCGCGCTGGAGATAAAAATTCTTTATTCTCTACAGTGTTGCCATTGCTCGCTTTGTAATCGTTGAGTTTGTTAATCAAATATTCGTTAAAGTTTCACAAAATATAGAATAGACAATAAAAGACATTGTAAATTCGGGCTTCAAGGTAACCATGTACCTTGAACTTGGAGGACTACGTTATTCAAAATTTGATGACTCTAAGTACCGCTGTTTTTTCACAATGCGAGAAACATACATACATTCATGCAGACTTTTCATTATTTAGTTTCAGTGATTCATCACATTTAAGCGATTCAACTGATCTTTTGCCAGAGAACGTGAAGTTTCTGTTTTCGAAGTTTGTGGAATAGAATATTTCTAGCTTAGTATGCTTGAAAGGAAATCAGAAATCATGGATTTGTAGACTTACTTGAGGAGTATATATCTACTCCTGCCACCTGGAGTTAATAAGAAGCTTTTTTATTAGCTCTAGGTAGAATCATAGCTCGAAAATGGAGAGGCAAAATTATTTGTTGCAATAATGGCACAAAGTTTGTTACAACTCCAAACTTGTTTCAAAGTTTAGACTGGAATCGTATCACTATTGATGCTTTTATTCACCAAATACAGTGGAAATTTAACCCATATATTGCCTCATGGTTAGGCCATTGGTGGGAGAGATTGACAGGAATGCTTAAAAATTTATTGAAAAAAGTGTTAGGTCAGTTTTTTTAACGCATGAGGAAATGACAACAGTGTTCTGTCGCTGCGAGTCAGTTATCAGTTCTCGTCCGTTGACTTATATCACCGAGAATGATAAACTTGTTCTATTGTGTCCTGCAATGTTTTTGCAAGAAATCCATCCATCCTGAATTTTGATATTTCAAGCTGAGGCCTCATGACAATGATTTTTTTCATCTTGGACTGCTTGTAAAATAAAAAGCCACAGTTTTTAGTCCGAAGGGGCTTTGTTCCTGAGGGACTATTGTTTTCGTTTTGCGATTTTGCGTCGGTTTACTCTGAATGCCGATTTCACTTTCAAATTGTTGCCACCAAATATTATAGACATGTACTATACTTGAAGAAATTAGATAATGAAGAATCTGTATAAATGTATGTATGTTTCTCGCATTGTGATAAAACGACGGTACCTAGAGCCACCCAACTTTGAATGACATAATGTGCACTGCGAATGTGGTGCCTAAATTTGAAATTTGGAATTTGTTTTATTATCGATTTCATATTTTATAAAATTTTAACGAATTTTTGATTAGCACTCTCAAGGATTTCAAAGCAAGCAATGGCAACGTTGTACAGAAAAAACATTTTTTTCCCCAGCGCGTGAGACTGTGTATCGGAAATTCTAAAGATATGCTCAATTTAATATTATTTCGCTATATTGCTGTTGAACTGGATTTTATGGTTTAAGTGCGAAGAACATGATATTTAATAAATAAGGGTAACACACAAAATGTTAAATAAGAACCCTTTTGGACGTAATTTAAAATCTAAAGCCTTTCAGGTTTTTTTTTTAGTCCAAAGGGATGTAGTCTCGAAGGACTATTACTTTCGTTTGGGCGTTTTGCGTCGTTTCACAAAAATGTCCGATTCACTTTTCAATTTAGTGCTTATGTTTCTTTGTTGGTAATTGAAGTTGCATTGGGTTGGCTATTGGAATTTTGGAATTGTACTTGTTTCTTTGTTGGTAATTGAAGTTGCATTGGGTTGGCTATTGGAATTTTTGGAATTGTACTGTGTTGGTTATTGGGTCTGTACTGGATGGATTAATGGAACTGTATTGGGTTGACTATTGGAATTATATTGGGTTGGTTTTTGTGTTCGTATTGGGTTTAGTTTAATTTTTTGTTTCGTTCGGCAAGTTATTATATTATTAAGCAAGATCCCTTTGGACGTAATCTAAAATCTGAATCCTTTCAGATTTTTTTTTTAAGAATTTTATATTTGTTACAATGGCATTCGTTATACATTCCTTTGGAAATTTATGGAATTTTGCTTGCTTTGGGAGCGTAAACTAATTTCAGACTCAAAAGACGTAAAGCGAAGGCTGTGTCTGAAGTAATTACAAAGACTTTAAAAAGCTTAAAACAGTCTTTTTATTAATACAGTATTTTGAACATACTTGCAAAACGCAGATTAGTAATCAGGGACGGCACAATTGTGTTTAAATCTAAGCTGTCTAAGAAAACTTTGATCGGCATATTATATTTAAATGTTGGCAAAGCCGAATAATTACAAGACTATCAGAGGTGGCAGAACTAAAGTAACATGGACTCTAGAGGCAAAAACACGCTCCCTCTTACAATTCAAAAATCTCAGCTTAAGTACTTTCTGTCTCATTAACATTTTGGTAGGAAACAGTATAAGATATTTCTCCCGCCTTCTTCTCATGCCTTCGCGGTGCATTGGTGACCACATTCGATGCGTAACCGAGAGGTACGGGGTTCGATTCCCGGCGAAGGCTTTACTCATTTTTTATCACTCCGGCTTCCAAAAAAATCCTAATCTCTCTACACTGGCGCCCGAACTGAAAAGGTGGTGGATGATGATTCTCCACCACGGTATTTGGCGATTCGGTCCTCAAAACTCCAGTTGCCCTTTAAAAGGGGGAGTAGATAAGGTATTTCTCCCGCTTTCTTCGCATGCCTTCGTGGTGTAGTGGTCAGCTCACTCGACGCGTAACCGAGAGGTCAGTGGTTCGATTCCCGGCGAAGGCATTGCTCATTTTTCATCATTCCCGCTTCCAAAAGATCCTGATGTCTCTACAACAGAAAGAAGTTATAGTAAATAATAATAGTATAAATAAGTAGTTTATAAACAAATAATTAATTTAAATAATAAAGCTTACATATTCATTTATTTTACTGCCTTTTTTGGACAGCTACTCTCACGGAAGCATCAACAAGGAGTAAAAATGCTAATGCACAGTTTTGGGCATGCTTCATTAGTTATGCAGTACTTTGCTTGATTTGCTAAAAGCTTGATTTTTATTGAAATTCATATCTTCAAACCGTACGTAACAGTACATGATAAAATAAAATAATAATAAAAAAAATGTCTTCTTTTGATGCTTAGGTCAAAGTGCTGGAAAACCCTTACTTTCATACGTATAAGAAGGAGAGAGACAAATTTCTTCGTTGGCGCAAAATGCAAAATAGAACATACTTTATTACGAGTGAATTGTCGCCTTTAGCTTGCCTAACCGCAGTAGCTTCTTGAAATATTGAAGGCTAATCCAGAGCTTGCTTAGACTCATGTGCATCCCGTCTCGTCTCGCTGGACGTTGAGTAGTTCGCTACTATGAGTAATTTGTAGGTAATCTTACGTTAATTAACCAATTATTTATAATTTAAGTCTTTATTGTAACTTCTCATCCCCGTATTTCTTACCAAAATATAAATTATTAGCGAGTATTTAAACTGAGGTTTCCGGTTTCAAGACAAAGCATGTTTCTGTCACTGCAGGCGCTCTACGCAGTTAGTTTTCTGCCAGATCTAACAGTTGTAATTATTCAGCTTCGCGTTTTTTCCCTGCCGACACTTTAATTCTGACGCTCCAGATTTAATGGGGCACTTCTAATAGTATTTAATTGCGTAGTTTTTGACTACTATTCGACATTTATTTAAACTGGAATGTTCGATTTGTTTGCATCACTACGAGTTGTGGTTATATTGTAGCACAAGAAAGTTCCTTTATGTTCTATATTTTGTTTAAATAAAAAGGTTATTTAACCTTCTCAGGACTTTTTCACTATTCTTTAACATAGAGATGATTTGCTTCACGTCTGTTAGGGTTATTGGACTAAAACAGCATTACCAGATCCAGTGCTTGTCATTTAAACTTTGCTGTATGCACAAGAATTATAGACTCGTGCTAAAAATATAAGCAGTCGTCTCAGTGAGGTCAGTTTTTTTATTCTTATATGTTGGTAAATTGTGCATTTTTTGCTTTAAAATGATTGAATTATGTTGTTTTTGTCTTCCGGTTAAGGTTTTTATGCTTTTAGTAAATCTCCATGCAAGATTTGTAGAATTATCAATAATTTAAAAGTTGTTAAAGGGCGGTTAAGCCTAATCCTTTTTCATATGGCAGCCATATTTGTTTACATTTCAAACTTAGGAGAATAGTGGCTTTGTTGCCAATCTAGAGAAACTAAGCTTCACAACAACAAAGAAAACGCCTTCTTTTATTATTGCGAATTAAATCATTCTTAATCCATTCTGGAATTTACTCGAGGAAATAAGTGTTTAACCCTAGAACACTAGTGTACGTAAATTTTACGTGCTGTCATCCTTTATTGGTTCCTTTCTGCCCTTTCCCTTTCACCTATACACTTGTTTGACCTTGAGTGCTTCGAGGTGTCATGTAGGTGGCTGCATGCCACATGGTTTGATTTTTTCGTCTGCGGTTCATTTGTCTCGGTTACATGAGCTAGAGCTCAGACGTGAATTTTACGTGTCGCTAGTTATACGTGAAATTTTGAACACGTAAATTTTTCGTGTCACTAGTAATACATGACTTTTTAAATACGTAATTTTAACGTAGTCCTAGTGATAGCATCGGTTATTTTTAAATTTGTGAGCGGCATATATAAATGTGTTTCGATTCTTATTTCATACTGTGTTGAAAAAATGGCGAAACGCCGCAAATATTTAACGAATGAAGAAATTCAAGCAATGCTTTTGGAATCTGATCAAAGTGAAAGTGGTGATAATGTTGAATTTGGTGAAGATAATGATGACAGTGATGCTGATCCGGATTATATTCCTGATGATAGAATAGAGATTGATCCTGATTTAGTGATCGATTCCCCGATACAAGAAACTGAGCGCAGTAGTGATATGGACAAAAGTAAGAAAAAGAAAGTTGAATTAAATGTTCAAAAGGAAAATAGAAAGACTACAAATATTGAAGATACAAATGAACAAGGACATATTATATTTCTGGATGCTGACTTAGTAAAAGGAATAAATGGTTATGAGTGGTGTACGAAAATTAATGACACCACTAAACAGAAAACCAGCGCAAAAAAATATAGTTCATATTAGACCAGGTTCAGTTGCTGAGGCTCGATTTGCTAAGGAACCAATTGATTGTTTTAATTTGTTTATTTCTGATGTAGTCAAAGAAGAAATACTTACTCACACAAACGCAGAGATAAACAGAAAGAAGATAGATTATGCAAATATTACGGATGGTTCCCTAAATAATTTAAATTACGATGAACTGAATGCCTTGTTTGGAATATTAATACTTTCTGCAGCTTTAAAAGATAACCATTTGTCAACAAAAGTTATGTTTGATGTAACTTTTTGTAGTGGAAGGTATAGAGCAACATTTACTGAGAGACGCTTTTCATTTCTTTTGGATTGCTTAAGATTTGATGAAAAAGACACAAGGGAAGAGAGTAAAAAAACATAAATTAGCTGCTATTCGCCAAACATGGCAAATTCTTATTGAAAATTGTAAAAAATGTTACAAACCCAGTTCATACACGACTATAGACTAATATTGGGTAAAACAGCAAATAAAAACATATTTAGAAACATCTTAATGTAATATAAGTAAATAAAATGAATTTTAAACGAGCATGTAAATTTTACGTATCGCTAGTGATAGCGGCATATATAAACACGCTAGTGTTCTAGGGTTAAGATGTACTTCGTAATTTTTAATATAAATATATTTATTTCTTATATATTTTCGCCTTGTCGAGAAGTGAGAACTGAATTAATTAAATGAGAAATACTGAATCGCCAATAAATCGCCAACAACAATGTAGTGTTGTCAGTTCTTTAGTAAATTAGTGAATTTGACACGTTTTCTAAAGACCAAGGCTTTATAAATTTAACATATAGCTTGTTGTTATTAAAAATTTTATTAATTAAGAAAAAAAAGGATTGAGTCAGAAAGAGGAAGAACTTACTGAAAAATTTAGCTTACTGAAGTGACGATATCCCGTTTGTATCGATCGAGCAACTTTTAAGTAAAACCTGCTAAGTGAAAAGACATAGATGCTTGTTACTTTAACTTTTCCCGCTTATGTTTTGACAAACACTTCATCATCTATTGTTCCTTAAAAATGATAACAATAGCTATAAAAATGGTTATGAATTTTGTTTAAAAACCGAGCGTTTTCTTTTGGCTTATAAACTCTGTTAAAAAATGTACCCGAAATGACAATATTTTTTTTTGTTGTTGTTGTTGAGCGATTTTGACAGTTTCTTAAATAATGTTCCTCTCATGCTCTCTGAGCCATTAATAAACTCCTTTTTGACACCTACAGTGCCTGAAGAATGCAACCTGGGAATAAAAGAGGAACGCCCTCTAGTGAACGCTCCTCAGAGTTCTTTTCATTTTTGTATCGACGTGTCTTCTGAGTTTTTGTGAGAGGTTCAAAGATTTTCGTTATTTCAATGTTCTGTTCCATAGGGAATTGTTGCCATTTTGCTCGCCTTTTAACAGAAAGACTATATTACAAAGAGTGAAATATAAAAATACCGTGTTTTTTGTTATACAATAGACGTAAATGTATATTTGTTCCGAACATGTTCAGCTTATCATTTAGTATTCAATTTCTAGAGCCATAGTATGAAGGTACATTTGTTTTCTTTTATGACTTATTCAAGATAGAATATAAATGTACAAAGAGTTAAAAATCTCTAGTTTTTTGCCGAATTTTTAGATTTAAGCTGTTATTAAACACCTTTTTTATAAAGACTCCCTTTTCTTTCCAGCTAACATGACAAACTTCAAAAATCAGACTCCATAAGCATAAAACTCAGAATCGCAAAATCATTTTCAAACTTTTAGTAACCTTGTAAGGTTTTAGTTAAACTAACCAAGTTTTATTTTAATTTAAATCTTTCTATCTCCTCTCTGTTTCAACTTCCCGTCAGAAGAAGCGCGCGTTTTCAGCTTATGCTAATTCGAAGTACAGCCAAGTACTATTTAAACCGGATGTAGAAACCTCTCAGTGTGAGAGAGCTTTTAGTCTCAGATCACGGTCATTCTGTTCGACGTCCGCCTGACCAGCTAGCAGTTAAAATTATAAGCCATAGTGCTTACTACGTGATTACTTATTGAAATAAATTGAAGTGCGCTAGTATTAGTATTGCTTGCTACGCACCATTTAGTTAGAGGCCAAACTCCGCGATTTGCTCTGCGAGCAAAGTTTAATTAAATTTCTATTTAGGTTTAGTTTAAATTTATTTGATTTGTTAAGTTAGGCCCAAGTGTGGTCTTTTACTTTCTGTATCTCTCCCGAGTTGGGAAGTGTGTAAATAATAGTGATTTAATAAAAGAGGATTTTAAATCCCTTTCAAGTGCAGTTATTCTCCAGCACAGTCTCTACATCAGAACAAAGCGCTTTTTTTCAGCTCCCTGTTCCAGTTCAGGACTTGAGGCTAAGGACCCTAGAAAGTACTTCACCATGTTCGCTAAACACATGCTCAGAACACTCAGTCCTGACAACCTGTAAACTATAATGTTAATACTGTAACACTTTATATATGAATTTGTAAAATCTATCTGTTTTCTCCAATTAAGCCCCTATGTCTATCAGTGACTTATTATCTTCGATAGCTACTAAAAAAATTTATTAACTGGTAACATTAGGTATTTAATAATATTTATTAACTGGTATTAATAACATTAGGTATTTTTGAAACAGGAGACATGAAAAACGAGCAACTCCGTCTCCGGGAGTCGAACCACGGACCTCTGGAATATGCGTCTAGCGTGCTGACCACTACACCACGAAGGCATGCGAAGAAGGTGGGAGAAATATCTTACATACTCCCCCTTTTAAAGAGCCACTGGAGTTCAGTGGATCCAGTCGCCAAATCCCGGTGGTGGAGTATCATCATCCACCACCTTTTTCAGTTCGGGCGCCAGTGTAGAGACATTAGGTTATTTCGGAAGCAGGAGACGTGAAAAATGAGCAATGCTTTCGCCGGGCCTCGAACCACGGACCTATGGAATACGCGTCCAGCGTGCCGACCACTACACCATGAAGGCATTCCAAGAAGGTGGGAGAAATATCTTATAACTGAAATTAAAAATTTTAAATATGTTTATGAAATCAAAATCATGGTTTCACAATCTAAAATAGTAGTAAACGCACACCTTTTCTTATAGAATTTTCGGCAAGTCTGAACATGATAATTGTGCCCGAGTAGGGTTTGGTAAAGCTCGATGATTTGAAGCTCGGTTAAGCTCGAGCTCGATCTTGATTGTTTTTTCGGGCTTTCGAGCATTTGAAGTTGACATACTTACATTATCAAAAGACTTATAATGGACTTATAATTAAAATAATATTTTTTAGGAATTTAAAAGAAACTTTTTCTTTACTTATAAATTTATTTATGCATTTATATTAATGAAAAAATATATTAAAAACACCAGTGCATGTAGTAATTTATCTGATAGCTTCGACCTAATTTTGGTGCAAAAATTGCTGGCCAAGGAAATTGGCTTGAAGTCGACTAGGTCCTCTATGCTTGCAGTTCAGATTTTTCATCTCGCTGCGCCATGGGGAAAAAGGTGATTTCTGGAGATGAGTCGACTAAGTCAGTTGCCTTAGTTAGCTCAAATAAACCCCAGTCTGACCGGCTCTTAAAGGAATCCGAAGAACCGAGAAAGGCGGCTTAAGATGTCGAGCCAGGTGTCCATCAAAACTCATAGCGGGAAGACCTCTGCATAACTCCATTTTACCAGAAGTACAACGAAGTAAGCTTTCATGGAACTGGAGATATCCTTTATATTCCTGTTGAGACGAACTTGAGCATGTTGCACTAATTCGGTTAACAAGAACTAGTGAGAAGAATTCGTTATGTTCACATTGAGAAGAAACTGAGCATATTTTAAAAGTTCGGTAAATAAGAACTAGGGAGATCCATATCCAATTTTCATGTAAAGCTATTAGGTTAAGAATTCCATCTTGATGAAGCTGGCCAGCACGCTCACTACTTAATCACAGATACCTTTAGCAAGTTAAAAAAAACGTCGCAAAGAGATCTTCTAAGCGTGCGCTCCGGTTTTAACCCATACTACATTCCTGCAAAATCCCCAAAATCAAAGAGAACATATTTTTCTTAACATCAAGAATGAAACAGTACAAAAAATTTCACTTTTCCGATAAGTAGTTAAAAAAAAACCTCATTTGGAAGATTTACAGTTAGCTGAACGGAACTTTTTTACATCCAGTCCCAATGACATTCTGAAAGAGATAGATTTGCTTCAGCTAATTATATTGGGACAAACTTGCGCTTTAAGGTCTGAACTGGGATCGTTACATTCAGAGATTATACATGCAAATCCATGCCAGGCTTCTAAATCGACCCTTAATTGCCATGCATCATTCTCTAAAATTGCCACATTTTCATACCCGACAAAGCATCTTTCAAATAAATAATAAGTCTTGTAGACAGTCTGTTTACTTTTTGTTTCCTTTACAGTCCAAAAGCTATTTAAACAATAAAATGGCACAATGCTCCAAGTAACGCCTTTTCTTCAAAGCTATCACTCTCCCTGACGTACAACGAATTTGTTTACAGTAATTATTCGGCTTTCCCTTTTGATTTCCTAAAATTCAAGCGCAAAGAAATCTTTCTTTTCCTAGTACACTTCTGTTTCTCTTCAGATAGTACCCTGAGGCTCGAAAACGTTTACTCACTAAAGCAACAGAAGGCATTCTCTCTCTCTTCGGATAGTGAAGATGTCCTTTATTTATACTATATTTACTTTTCCACCAGCGTCTGAAATTTAACCACTAATATCCCCAACTGCTTATCCTTTCTGTCATGGGATCGAGCGAAGACTTCGAATTAATCCTGAAGCTTATATAATTCTACATAGCACTTACAACCCAAAATGTTTTACATGTTAATCGCGAGTTTATTACAATAAGTCGGCTATATAGGATGTAATTATTAACATGGCTATGAAAATACAAAAATATAGTTTAAAAAATAGTTTTTTTTTCCTGTTAATTCCCTATTAACGCCCTTTTGTTCTTGTGCCTCTGAAGCTATTAGTATATGTCTTGGTGTTAAATACCAAATGCATATGACTGCTTACTACAATTGAAGTTTGGATTAAAAAATGAACTAGCAGATATTTTCTTTTAAAAAAATTATAATTATCACGGATAATAATCCCCCCAAATCTAGACAATTATTAAATACAGGGTGTTTATAAAGTCTCGGAGCCATTTTGATGTTTAATAACTCATAAAATAATGAAGATATAAACAAACTTATGGCATTTATTGATGGAATAACTTATATATTTTCTTTTTCAGGTTTGAATATCTTTATTTTTGTAAATATCGTCTGCGCGTGTGGTTCATTTCAGATAATATCATTTTCCAGTCTAAATATCTGTACTTTTCTAAATGTCGTCTGCTTATTAATTAAATTTTTCTCTCTTTTGTTTTTGGCAACTATTGCAATGTTATGTTTACTTTTGATGTGTTTGTTCTAGTACTCTTGTATGTGGTGTAAAGGACAACGTTTACAGGAGGAGAGGGTCGAATATTGATGACCTAAAAGCAAGAATTACAACCGTTATAGCATCTGTGGATGCCGACATGCTTGCCGGTACTTGGCGTGAAATTGAATATCGACTTGATATTCTCCGTGCGACGAAGGGGGCACACGTGGAAGTTCATTGACAAAGGTCATAAAACTTTTTGAGTCTATCTAACCATTTATGTTATGAATTTTAACCTATCTTTATTATTTTACGAGTTATTAAACATCAAAATGGGTCTGGGACTTTATAAACACCCTCTATTGAGCTATGTCTGTCGAGCATCTTTACAGTTCGCCTGAAATGAATGTCTAGCTTTCTGTTTCAGTTTAACGCAGCGAAACTCAATGGTTGTAAATTGCTTAAGGAATGAAATTTAGTATGCACTGTGGACTCAAAAACTTCAAATGTTCTTAAGGATAAAAATTAGCGTAATGGTCTTCAAACAGTGACTTTGGTGATAATACTACAAAATTCGCTGCGGAACAGAAAAAAATTATCTTAGTTTGAATATCATCTCAAGGGTATTTTGTAGTCTTTATTTTTTCTCAAAGTTAATACATAAATTAAAAAAAAAAAAAAAAAAACTAAGTTAGGGTTAAAAAAGTACTAGCAGCCATAATTTTTTACGAACATACGAAGTCTGATTAATGAGGCTTTCTTTTATGGTCATCATTTAGAATATTTACTCGGGAAGCTCAAGCAAACGGTTTTGACAGGTAGGTTAATTGAATCGGCCTTTAGAAAAAAAAAATGCGCGAGATATTTTTCAGGCGTCCTCTTTATAGGGCTGAAAGTCTGAAAATTATGTTCGAGTTGAGGAAGATGGTGAATGCGTTCGTACTTGGTTTTTCATTTCGTTAATTGTTTTCTTCAGTTAATAGGTCTAGAAATGATTTTCAGTAAATAAAGATTTTTTGCATTTTAAAATATATTTGGGGAGTATGCAGATAGGATCAAAAGTTCTTTTAACATTAAACATTAATTTCGAAAAATCTAGAAGTAATAAAAAACTTAATGTTTGCAGATATATGTTATAAAATTAAAAAAGGTTTTTATTTTTCTCCATCATGTTATTACCATCAAACTTTGGATGAGTGAAAACTTTATTGCTCGCAGCATATTTAACTGACGCTTATAAGGTATTTCTTGCCACTTCTTAGCATGCCTTCGTGGTGTAGTGGTCAGCAAGCTCGGCGCTTATCTGAGAGATACGTGGTTCGAGTCCTCGCGAGGGCATTGCTCATTTTCCCGTTTTCAACTTCAAAATACCCTATGTCTCTACATGCTTTATTTTAGTATAAATATGCACCCAAAACTGATTGCGAAGCAGTGTCAGTTATTTAGTTTATTCGTGTTTAAATACTATAAGGATTGCGATATTAATATTTTTAACCCAGTCTTTACAAAAAGAAGTCAGAAAGGTGCATTGATTGGAATAAGAAGTAACCTTGAGATGAATCCTACTAATTCTGTTTAGGAATTTCTTCTTCAGATAGAGACAGGAAAATTTACCCAAAAGAAGACTGTGCCCCATGTTATTGCTTAGGGATATCAAAACGCAAATTTGAAATATGTGGTATGGCAGAAATATTTATTACGATTAGCCGCATCTTAAGCTTTGTGTTTCTATCTTTTACACTTTTTAACTATTAATTTTCAAATAGTCAAAAACTTTAGAATATCCTAATATTACTTAGAAAGCGTACAGTTTGTATTTTTTCTTTCGCTTTCAGCGACTGACGTACTATACAGCATAAGGTTGCGTAATTTATTAATATCCTCAAAATATTCTGGCAGTTTCTCTTAGTAACTTCTCAATAATGGCATTTTGAAATGATTTGATAAATATTACCCACTTTTGGTTAATTAAAATATAAAATTATATATTATTAACAAAGCAATAAAATATGATACTATAAACTTACTTATTTTAAAGCAAGCAACAATTTGTAAGGTTTATCCTAATTTTATAACAGTTATTTTAAGTTTACGCATCTTTCCTATCCATTTTAGCTTCAGCTTACAATTTCCTACCAGAATGTATTTTCAGAAACGCTTTTAATGCAAATGAGTAAAGGTTAGTATTTAAGTTAGTATTACTTGATTAGCGAGTGTTTGTCTTTTGGCTACCTCTCTCTAAGTCTACGCCTTTTAGGCCCTTGCTTCGCTTTGCCGACTTAATTAAGATTTAAGGGCCAACTACTTAGGATCTTGATAGCTTCGGCTATATCTTTCACTTAGCTTTAATTAAGCCTAGTTAAGTTTAATTTCATATTAATTTAAGTCTTTGATGTACGCTCCGCGTTAGGAGCTGATTGTGACATACTTATTTTAAGAAATAAAGGGTAGTTTACCCTTCTTAAGTCTTATGTCTCTGTTACACACTATAGCGGATATTCGCTTAGTGTTAGGGGTTTTCAAGGATTGAACTGTGAAATAAGAAGGTCAAACCCCACAAATTAATTTTAAGTTTTATTTGGTTTTGTACGAAACTTTATCGATTTTGTAGGTAACGAAGTTTCTCTTTTTTGAGAGGTAGAAGTCAATTGAATCGGCCCATACCGTACGGGAATTAGCATCACTAAGCACTATATTGGCTAAGGGTAAAGAAATAGTGAACATATTTATGCAAAGTTGCCAGATTTTCAAAAGGATTTGCAGTTATTTGAAGTAATGTCAGAGAACATGATTTACGGGTTTTCGGACCTTTAAACCGGAGGACGAAAAGCCTGAAAGATGACAAATGTGCTAAGAACTATTCACATCAGTTTGTAGAATTTACTTTAATTTTCTAACAGTTATAGTAAGACCCCGCATAACGCGGGGTATACGTTTCATCAAAGTAGAGCGTAATATGAAACAGCGTTAAACGAGATTATCTCATCGTGTAAATAATGGGGTTAGGGGAAGATGAGTAGAAAATTGGTCAGGTATTTTACCTTTAATTTTATTAATTATGCTTTTAACATAATAAACGAATATACATATAAAAATAAATAAAATTCTCAGTCAGTATGTTTACATTTCAGATCATTCAGTCTCTTCTGTTATTTCCACTTTTCTGCCTTTTTATCAAGAAGGTATCTAATGTAATTTGTGTTTTTCTTTTGCGCTCTGTAAGAAGTTGTTGGTAAGTGGATAAGGCATCCATAACAACCCGTCTTGCCTTTGAACTCCTGTCAAAATTTGGATCATTTTCAGTAAATTGGTCCATAATTTCTGTTATAGTGGTGAAACTGGTTTTTAGAAACGCTGTTGAAAGTTCTTTTTTGCTCTTCTTCAGAATCACTACTTTCAATATTTTTGTGTTCTGTTTAGTCCGCTAATTCCTTGAGCTCATCAGTAGAAAGACTTTCAGCTGTTTGCTGCTGTACAATGGCGAAGGGGAAAATTCTCGCCTGCAGGTTCCGTCGCCAAATCCCTTGGCAATTTCGAGAAATCTCACAATTTAAATAAAAGAGCGTTAAACCGAAACAGCGCTAAACGAAACAGTGTTAATCGAGGTCTTACTGTATTCATATTTTGGAACAAGCTTTTACTGTATATTCTCATTCCCCACCTACGTTTTCCCGCCAGAATAAGTTTTCAGGATTACTATTTATGAAAATGAGGTAGAAACGAGCATTTAAGATGAAGTCTGGGTCACTTCAGTAGAGAACGCGTTCTGACTTTCGGCCACGTTGTTGCTGTTACTCTAAGCTTAACTACAGCTCGTTCTCTTACTCTAAGCTTAACTACTAACTCGTATAACTACAGCCGTAGACTGTAGTTATAAGAGCCTACTATTATACTGCGACGATCTTAAATAAGGGTCCACTCTCAAACAAGTTGATCTTAAACGAGTTGATTCTGTGCAGCTTCAGCTGGTTACTTTTATTTACTTTCTGTCTTGAGTTAAATCCTAAGTGGAGGTTTATTGTATGCTCGGGAAGGCGCCGTCTATCCATTTATTTTGAGTTGGAGCAAAGTGTAATTCGAACCTTCTTTGGATTTGTCACTCACAAAAACTCAGCGAATAGTCGGTACACAGTTCTTTAGTATTCTAGCTTACAAGAAATTCTAACTTAGCTGCAATATTATAAGTTCACTGATGATACACGGTCAGGCAACTGTCGTTATCCGTTATACGGAAGTTAATGACTTTACCCAATAGTTTGTGCCAGTAACTTTGTGTAATTTATGTAAATATCTATTTATGTTTAAATGTAATAACTGCAATGTATAACTCCAGTGTTTTATTGGAGAAAGACCATACAGTCGATTCATATCTTTAGATTATACCCCTTCCCCAATCCTAATGGAGCAGCTACACGCCTGCGTTTAGTTTCATCCAACTGAGCAAAAACCTAATGACATCTGTCACCACGGAGCTTCACGCGACTTCATTGGGGCGCCAAACTCAAGGCTGTTCGCTTCTGTAGTGAAATTTCTGGCGCCCCATGCGTATTTGCCTGATCACTTGTTGCACAGAAGAAAATGGGGAAAATGGACTGTTAAAATTAGGAACCAAAACGGAGACATCGAAATTGATAACAGATGAATTGTGTTACATAGCCCTCTCTTTTCGATAATGTTTCAAGCGCACATCAATGTCATGTACTAGAACTCTACCAAACTGATTAAATACATCTGTAAATAACTACCAAAAGCAGTGACATGGCCATTTTCGGGTTGGCCGATGAAAATGCGGTGGAGAAAGTGAGTCATTGCCAGTTTGGAAGATATATTAGCAGCAATGAGGTTCTTTGGCGCCTTTTACATTTTCCTTTTCAGCAACGATGTCAGATCGCTGTGCACTTAAACATTCACTTAAGAAAACGGACAGAGAATATACTTTACGGAAGATAGCGCTCATTAACATAACATAAATTTTCACCAGCGACCGAACGATAAAGTCACTGAAGACTGATAGCTCTGACCCGGGTTCGACTCCTGGTCGTTGAACATTGATAGATCCTGGGCTAGCTGCATAAGCATTTTCTTGGTTTCCTATATTTAGCTTGTACACGAGCCAGTTTTCTTTAGAAAGTCCTCCACAAAGGCATCCTCCCCGTAGGCAGATAGCCCTAGTGTATTATCAATAACCCATAAATCTAAACATAACATTAACTGCGTTTCCCCATTTTCGCCAGTAAGGTCCATTCCTCAAGACCTTACTCTACGTCGTAATGTTTCGAAGGCGTCACGAAAGGTCTACAGCAGCAAGAAGCAGGGAGCCCAAGTTCCAGGTCGTATTGATACACAAGCACAAATGACGCCTTTAATCGCATCTACACTGTTCATCCCATCAGTGTAGAATATTACCTTCTGAGAATGGTGTTCCATTTTGTGCGACCAGACCTTTTGTTTTGAAGGGAAGACTATTTAAGATATAAGAAAATACGATAGTTGTTTAAAAACTAATAGGCGATCTCAAAATTAACATTCTAAATTTGGTGCTTTCCCGCTAAATTCATCTGTTCTCCCAAATTCGAAATTTTCTACGTTATGTAACGCTGCTTGAAAAGGGCAACGAAAACTAATATTAATCAATCGTAGCTTGTCTCTAGAATCCCACCTACTCTTGTATAAATCCCTCTGGCAATTTCTTATAAGGTCCATGTCTGGCAAGTAATCACGTCACTTCTTTTCATAGCTTCTACCTTGCCAATATCTCCTCGCTTGGCTTCCCCGTCTAAAATGCCTGTGTCCTAAGTTTAAGAATCAATGTGCATAGCAATTTATTATTTTTCATTATCACTGAATCATACAAATGTCTCGGATTTCATTATGATTGGATAAACATCTATGGAGATGATTTTACATGCGGAGAAATAAAGCCGGTAATTCTGCAAGGTCATGTTTTGTCATCCAATTATTTACATAAAAATTTACAACCCTCGTCTGCCTTAGAACAATGTGCATTTTAGGGTGTTGATAAGCAGTAAGTACCATCCTTTTTTAAGAACTTTCTTATTATTAAATATGTAACTAGCGGAAATATTTATTTCATTTGGCGTTATCTTTTAAAAGGAAAAGAAAAGAAACTTTCTAAAAGTTTTTTTTTTAGTTTGATAGATTTCAACAGCGAGTCTGCACCAAAATTAAAGTGTCAGTTAAATTTAAGGATAGATCATTTATCTATATAAAAAAAGGATTTTTTGTTTTCAGTTCTTAGAGCAGATACAACAAATGAAAAATAAAAGAAATACAATTAGGTTCACTGGAATTATTAAATGCAAGTTGTTTAAGTAATAAAATAATCTATTTTCGGTTATTATCAAAAGCAGAGATCTGCCGACAGAAACTAATAATTCCAAGTGAACTAAAGTGATAAAAGATGTCCATTTCCAGATAAAATGAATTAATAATATTTAAAAAGACACGTGAAACTATTACCGTTCTCCCGCCTTTTTTTTTTTTTTTTTTTGCTGAAAAAGCAAGGATAAAATAAAAGTAATTGCATTATCTTAAACTTTGGATTAAGTTGCGAGAACTTTCTTCTGCTAGATACATCTTCTGTTAAAAATATTACGGAGAACAGTGAGAAGGCGAATAATGGAAATCGTCAAATCGAATTAATTTTTTTCCCATTGTAAATTAAATTCTACGAACAAAAAAGCGGGGAAAAAATAAAAAAGTTGTTTCTTACCTGTTTACTGCCTATACTTTCATCCAGTAGAAGGTGTTTGAAATGCAGACTAATGAGTGAAATTTGTAATTTGAAACTTTTATTTGATGGAAATTCTTGAAGCAGATAAAAGAGAAGAAAGTCATAGAACCATTTGTTGTCAAATGCGTGTTTGAAAAGAATGCGAAAATACTTATATGTTGATATTATTCTGAACAAGCAATTTCACATTTTCAAAAAGATAACCTTACTAACGAAAGGGCAATTTTGTATCAGAGTTATAGATTTTTTTACTATGAAATTATTAATGAAAATGGCTAGCCATGAACCCATAGTTTTTAGCTACTGCAGGAGGTGATGAAACACCTTAGAATTGATCATCGAATCAACAAAGTTTATGCCTTTTTAACAGCATTTTATTTTCCTCATGCTTTCTAAGGTCCCACCAGTGACGAAGCGGTTAAAAATTACCAAATACAGGTTAAGTCGTTTTGGATTTGAATCCAGGCGAACGGGCTTGCTGTATAGTAAGTTTGCGTAATTTTCCCCGTATGAAACATGAATGCGAGACAGGTTCTCTTAGGTATTCATAACCCTAAGCAAACTGCTGTGGTGTGCATTGCCATATTTAAATAACCAGCTAACTTACTGTTTTTAGGAAATTAAATATAATCAATTCCTGATTTTTCGGAATAACACAGGACAGTCAGAAATTTAGAACAGAGGAATAATATAAAGCATGATTAAACAGTTTTCTCTGTCTGTGTCTTCTTGCTCCCGTCTATATTTTGTTACTGTATCATGTCCTGGCAGGGTATAAAGTATTGCCACTTGACGCCAGTAAGTAGATAAATAATGGGAGTTCACCTACAAACTGCGGAGTGGGAGTGGCCAGTGACACCACCCGCAGGTGGACGTCGTCAAGGTCCAGATCTTGTGAAGCAGAGTAGTCGGCTTCTTCTGCAAGACGTTGACGTGCTGCTGATGTTTCAAAGATGAAAATTATCACGTTTATGAACGGATCGCCTTGATTGCTTCCTCCATCGAAGACTTTTAATTTTGTTCTTAATAGTTCCCTGCGTTCAATTAATTTTAACTTAATTTCTTGTATCTTCTCTTTCTAATGATGCTTTACGTAATCGTGACACTTGAAGTTATTAATTTTACTTATTTTGTTAAAGTTTGCACAGAATATTATTTTCATATGTTTAATAATAACGTTCTTACACTGCCCAATATTTTAAAATTAAATATTAAAGGTCGCTCCCTGTCGCCGTTTAAGGACGACAGGGAGAGACCCGGCGAGTCCCGGAGAGGGCACTGCCCATTTTCTAGTCAAAATAATCTTATGACTCTATAATGGCGCCCGAACTAAAAGGTGGCGGACGAAGATTCGTCACCACCAGGTTTCGGCGATTAGGTCCTCTGATCCCCAAGCGCCCTTTAAAAGGGGGAGTATATAAGGTATTTACTTCCTCCTTCCATCATGCCTTCGTGGTATAATGGTAGCACACTTGACGCGTATTCGAGAGATCCAGATTCGAGTCCAGGCTTGGGCTTTGCATATTTTTCACATCTCCTGCTTCAAAATAACCAAATGGCTCTACAATAAAAGTAAATAAAATTAAAAATTTGTAATTAATCGCTTTGTAAATGCGCATAAAGTTGACTTTGGCAAAGAAGTGTATAAGTAAGAGTGCATATGGTGAATAAGGAATAATTTCAGGGTATTAAATTTAGGAATTGCATTACTCAGAGCAAAAAGATGTGTGGTTAAGAGAATAAACAGAATCACGTACAATGATAAAAATTAAAAGAAAAAAGGCAAAGGAATTTAAGAAAACAACAAAAAAAAAGTTTCTTTTTAATTTAAGTACCAGTGTAAAAATAAAGTAGCATATAATGAAGCATTTGAATATCACCGCAGAGACTGAAGAACTATATCATTCTGCCAAAAGCAAGATAGCTGCAAAACAAAAATAATTGAACAAAGTTAGATAAGCTCGGAAAACAAAATTATTCCATGGACAATAGTTGCAAACATGTTTTGTGTTTGCTTTTTATAGGAAGAAACAAATAGACAGAGATCTTTAAGGGAATCTGACTTTATATGAGTGCGCAGATATTTATTTAACTTTGTGATAACATGCAAGTGAAATTCACAGAGTGTGAATGAAAAATTCGGAAATTTTTTATAATTGCCTCTGAGATTTTACAATAAAAGTGAAAAATATTGTAGTTTTTCTTTCAAAATTATTCATTTTATGTATAAAATGTGTCGTACAGAGCATTATTATAAGGAATATTAAATGAAAAATAATTTCTTTTGAAGATATTTATCTGAGAAGTCACAGATAAAAATTATGATAGTACTAATATTATCTTTTTGTAGAAATACTACTAATGAAATTAACGTTTTAGTGAAGTTATTCTTTCGCAAAGAACATAAAAAGAATTATTAAGAAGTTTTAATAATTCTTTTCCGTTTAGGCTTTGTGTTGATTCATTTTCTGTAACTTAATTTTTAAGAAACAAATGGCCACTATTTGAAAGAAATTTGCACTATTTAATTAGATAACGCAAAGTAATTAGTGGTGCGTAATTAAAAAAACATAATTTCATTATTTTTAATGACCGAGTCCCAGCTGCTCTTTTTCTGGTGCTGGAACATGGCAACAAAAGACGAAAATATATTTATTTCCTCATTCAATGGATAAAATTTTGCATTTTTTCTTGTGATATATTATAATAGAGAAGAATGTGCACAAACCCTGTCTAGATGGAAATTAATTTCTAAATTTCCATTTCTTCTCAAAAATCTTTTTTCTGTGCTCTCTTTAAAGAGAAACAGTTTTTATTGTAGCCGGAGCCACATTTCCTAGATACTTTTTTTCGAGTTAATTTTTATTAAATTACAAGAAAAAAATAGCTTCCTTTGCTGTAAGATAAAAATGAAATCATTCAGATGATTAATGCATTCTTTAAACTTAGATGACATGTATTTAGCTGCGCTAGCCAACTGAATTGAATATATACACATATCATTGCGTTCGACATTATAACAAGTAGATTAACTTATTGAGTTAAAACCAATAAGTACAATAAAAGCCGTAACCGTTTAGAAAATAAATTTAATCAAATTGTGGAATAGTCGTGCAGTTTGTGTAAAAAATTTGGTTCTTAGGCTCCTGTTAAGAGTGAAAGAATGAAATAACCCAGGATATTAAACTGTGGGAAAGAAAAGCTTCATCTTCCATCATTAAAAAATGTATATGTAAATTAATATAAATTCTAAAAGGTTTCAGATTTTAAATTACCTCTAAAGGGGCTTTTTTTTAACGTTTTGTGTGTTTTATCTTTATTTACTAAATATGATGTTCTTCGCACTTAAATCATAAAATTCAGTTCAACAGCAATATCGCAAAATAATTTAAAAATGAGCATATATTTAGAATTTCCGATACACAATTCCGCGCCCTGGAGACAAAAAGATTTTTTTCCCCATAGAGTGTTGCCGTTGCTCGCTTTTAAATCATTTGAGTTTGTTCATAAAAAATTCGTTAAAGTTTTACAAAATATGAAATAGATAATAAAACAATTCCAAATTCCAAATTTGGGCTTCCAGATGCACATATTCGGGTGGAAACGTACGTTATTCAAAATTGGATCCCTCTAGGTACCTTTGTTTTATCAGATTTGGAGAAATATACATACATTTATGCAGATTCTTCATTATTTAATTTCTTTAAATATAATACAGGGCTGTAATATTTTGTGGCAACAATTTGAAAGTGATTCAGACTTTCAATGTTTCCCACGCAAAATGGCAAAACGAAAAAATAGTCCTTCAGGGACAAAGTTCCTTTTGACTAAAAAAGACAGTAAAATACATGTTGATAAAGTCATATACTTTTACTATCTCCTAGATTCTAAAGAAATTCTCGGAAATTTTCTAGAGATTTCAATATTACGTCGATCATTATGTTACGCACTATGGTGAATTAAGAACGTTCCCCATACGCAATCTGTGTATTGATTTATACAAGCCATCACTCTTTCTGCGTTATTGTAATACATATCGCAGGCTGCCCATCCTACTATTTTTCTTTTGCATGACTATATATATATAACCTGCTTGAAGCACGACCACCTTGTAAGCCTTTATTTTCTTTATGGCTTCGCTTAGAGTACTAAGTAAGCATAAGTAAAGCATTTGAAATACCATCCTGGGAGAATGTACATATTCGGATTCTTGATGTCTTTAAGCATCTTGACAAAAAATACTAATGGCATCATACATCAACAAGTTTTTCTAGAGCATCGGGAGTTACATATCTATATATATCGATGGGTTGAAATCACATGGTTATACTAGAATGTCGTTGAGAATCGAAAATGATATCAAAGGAACACAACTACATGATGTTTACTTTGTATTCATTCCGAATTAACTGCTCTGTATTAAGCTCTTGTATATGCAGTCGAATCCGGTTAATTGGACCACCGGATAATCGGACCAGCCGCTTTTTCGGACCAAATCCTGAAGAACACAAACAAATCCTATGTGCATGCCTAATATTTTTCGCTTATTTGGATCAAAATTCTCTTTAATCGGACGAAGAAACGTGACAACGAATAAGAAACAGAAGCCACAAGACGGGCATCATCAAAAAGTTGAAGATCGTTTATCGTGCAAGGTTGGTTAATTACATCCTTGAAGCAATTGAAAAAAGTTTGCTGACCTCATCGTCAAAAGCCAGCGAAGTCAGTGCAAAGGTCAACATCTTACAAGCAGCTACATTTGTGGTCGACGGCTGGCGAAAAGTGAGCAGTGAGACAATTCAGAACTGTTTTTCTCACTGTGGCTTTAAGCACTTAGATGTGAATGTGGACATGCTCATTGAAAGTTAAAATGATGACGGACATGTGAGACTTCAATAGGTACAAAATTGTGAAGAATTTTTATCCATCGAACAACGAGCTTCAATGCTAAGATGAAAATGAAGATTACGACGCTGCAATCGTTGCTCGAGTTGCAGCAAAACACACGACAGCATCGGAAGACTAAGAAAGTGATGCTGATGATGGCGCTAATAAATTGGTGCAAGTGACAACACAGGATGCGAGGAAATGCATTGAAACTTCGGGTCGGTATTTCATGCAGGAGGGAAATGAAGACAGTCCCATTGCTGCATTAGATGTTTGTGGCGATTTCGTTCATGTGCCAATCAGTCAAGAGAACTCGTCAGATCACATTGGATAAGTTCTTCAAATGTTGATTGGAACTTTGGTAAAAACTTGTTTATATTGTGCTTCGCATGCTGAGCATAGAGGAGATCATTTCTTAGAATTTGTTTCTAAATTAATTTTCTCAATAAAAAACGTTCGACTGTAGTTCTTGTTTGTACATGTATGTTCGCCATACGTGTGTACCGCACAATAAAGGTCATAATTACATTTTAGTACATGATTTACATGTATATTTTCTGTGTGCTACATATAGCACGTTCTGTCTTACAACATAGGACATGTTCGTGTAATCGGACCAGCCGGTTATTAAGACCAAAACGATCGCTTCCCGATGTGGTCCGATTAACCGGAATCGACTGTATATCTAAGCAATGTCGGAGAAGATTCATAATTTATTCTGACTCGTTTAGCCCGATTAAAGCTTTTAAAAACATTTTCGGACACCCAAAATCCAGTTGTCATAGAAATTCTAAAGCTAAATTCAAGTTCGAGGAATTGTGGATATCGGATTCTTTACAGCAGGGTTCAAGAGCATGTGAATTTTAAAAGCAGCGAGCTGGCAGACATTTAACAAAGTCTGTTATGGAAATGTCCAGTCTACTTTTTCCTCTAAGAGATATTGACTGTTATCAAAAACAAAATTGTTAATGAATGCCAGCTATTTTGGTACATGCAGGTAAATAAACGACTGGAAGGAATAAAACTTAAGTGGAGAACTGAGAAGCCATTTAAGACAGGAAAGAAGTCATTTTAACTCGGCGTAAAATCGGTTACTTTTCAGCCACTCATCATTATATTCTGAAAGCAGAGAACGAGCATTTGTATTCAAAATAATGCTCATCTTTCTGTTCGTCACATTCTAACTGACTGTCCATATTTCAGGTAATTTTGTTTAAAGTATTTGAATGTCTACGACATGCTGTTGACTAATTGGGAAAGAAGTCGGTTTTAATCTATTTAAGTATCCAAAAGACATAGATTATTAGTCTTCAATTTGATTTAATTTAATATTGTGTTTTGATATACAAGATCTGTCCCGAAAGTAATGTGCCCATTTTTCTAAAGAAATTTATTGAACCGATTCGTACAATTACTCAATATTCTTCGAAATACATACCTCCTGCTTTAACACACTTGCTCCAACGGGATTTCCATGCTTTATATGCGTTCCGGAAGTCCGTCATAGGGATGTTTTTTAGTAACCTCGTCATTGCTGCCTGGATGTTCTCCACGGTTCCCAAATGTTGTCCTTTGAGGGATTCTTTAATGTTCGGGAACAAAAAGAAATCTGGCGAGGACAAATCAAGACTGAAGCAACGCAACTGTCTTCGACGGCGTTTTTTCAAGTTTGAAATAAAACTTTGAGCATCGCTGCTCGAGAGTTTTTTCCATCTTGATTTCGACCGATCACTCACACAACGGTTCACTGAAACAAAATCTGTGACTCTCCAGGAGCTCGGAGCTGACTGGCGCTGGTCGCTGTGTGAATCCAAGACTCCATTTCACCCTTCTGAGCAAGCGACAAGTCTGTGCGACGACTAGTCGCGGCAGAAAAACATGAGACTCATTACTTTAGGGACAGACCTTCTATTTTTAACGAATATCATGGTTTTGTGATTTTAGGTACCTTTATATTTTGATTTGTTCGTTGAATTTTAATCACGTTAATTTGTTGAATTTTAAACATCTTTCTGCATTCATGAATTTAGTAGGTTTTTAATTATAAGGATTAAACTGAATAGAATTGATATTATGTGTGTTCGACGAGGTATAATTATTCTTGGTTTTCAACCAATAATTACACAAACCAACCAACCATAAAGTAAAATTCATTTTTAACATAGTATTTTTACTTAACTTATGGCACGTTCTAAAATGCTCCTGACATTTTTTTAGGAATTTCACAACTAAAGTATTTACAAACGTTTTAATTAATTTCGGCTGGAATTAACTGTATTTTTTAGTAAAGAAAAACAATTCGAATTAACAAAAGAAGTTAAGAATTAACAAAAGAAGTTAACAAAAAGAAGATATGCGACAGAAATTCAAAATTAATTATATGGATTCATAGATTTGGAAGAAACATTGAATTAAACATATGCAACATGAATAATAAACATATGCACCAAATAAATAATATCCAGTAAAATCTCAGTTAATGAATGCCTCACTCCCCGAACAAATTACTTGAACAAAAATCGTCTTGGACGACGAAAGAGTTACGAACACTCAAGTCGGTAACGAAAGTGTTTTTAAGTAGCCTCTGACACAAAAGTGATATTAATGAACTTCTAGATATCGGATTTCTAACTTCGCAAGTTTTAATTGTCAACAAATTACGTTAAAAAATTTGACTTCGCCAGTCAGAAATTAACTTGCCAAGTTAGAAATCCGATATCAAAGAGATGAATAAATTGCTTTTTAAATAAATTGAAGAACGTTGTACATTCCTACAGCTATGATTAAAGGAACTGCTATGGAACTAGCCATCCGTTAGATCTCAACCCTTTTGTCGGTGACACCGACTACACCAAATATCGTTTCACTCGACCTTGGCCCCTTTTTCACATTTGTGTAGTTATTAGGATATCATTAATTTTTGAAAAGCTAAATTGAAGGTTATGTTCTTATTTAGGTACTTAAGCAAATATGTGACCTTCAGTATTTTTTTTGGGTTTACGATGCACTGGTTTCTTTTTATTAGCAATTTCGATATTCTCTATCACAGTGGAAATGTTGCGTTTACGCTGCATTGGTTTCCTTTTATTAGTAATTTCTATATTTCCCATAATGGTGGAAATGCTGCGTTTACGCTGCATTGGTTTCCTTTTATTAGTAATTTCGATATTTTCCATAACGGTGGAAATGCTGCTTTTACATTGCACTGGCTCTTTCGTTAGCAAATTCTATATCGTCCATGACGAAGGAAATGCAGCGTTTACGCTAAATTGGTTTCTTTTCGTTATTTCTGTATTTTCCATAACGATGGAAATGTTACAGAGCGTAGCCCATTCCACTGCCTGGTATTTTTTTTACACGTTTTCTACTTCGATAAAGCTGCCAAGTCAAAGCGGTATAATCATTTGGCACAGAAAGATCAGCGTTCAAACGAAAAACAATTTACCAATCAGGGGTTTAAACTGGCGCGTTCCTCTGCCTATTTATAAGTCTGCCGAAACGCAAGCTAGAGCGATTTAACTTGGTACAAAGCCATCTATGGCGAACGATTGTCAATAATAATTATTAAATTGTCGACATTCCCCATGAGTATTATTTGGTTTAACCTCGATAATAATGTAATTTTTTGAAGTTTTAGATTTTTATAGGAACTTAAAAATGCAAACAATAAGTTTAAACAGCTATTTTTAATTATTAAACACTTGATAATAATGTAGTTTTTGAAGTTTTAGATTTTTAAAGGGACTTAAAAATGCAAACAATAAGTTTAAACAGCTATTTTTAATTACTAAATACTATATGTTTAAATCTTATTTTATAGTGTGGGGTTTTACATATTTAATTCACAGTTCAATCCTTTAAAACGCCTAACACCAATAAGCGCATAATCGCTTAAGTGTGTGAACAGAGACGTAAGACTTAAGAAGACTCTTTATTTCTCAAAGTAAATATGACACAATCAGTTCCTAACTCGGAACGTACAGCAAAGCCTCCATTTGGGCTTGAACTTAAATTAATATGAAATTAAACTTAACTAGCTTAACTAACTGAAAGATATAGCCGAAGCTATCAAGATTCTAAGTAGTTGGCCCCTAAATCTTAATTAAGTAGCGAAGCCAAACAAGGGCCTAAAGTACGGCCGAGCGTAGCAATAGCTTAGAGAGACGTAGCCAAAAGGAAAACGCGCGCTATTCAGGAACTCAGGCGCTCACACGAAGTCGGTGAAACATCGACTTAAATACTACTCATCCTCATTTGCATTAATCGCGTTTCTGAAAATACATTCTGGTAGGAAATTGTAAGCTGAAGCTAGAAGAGACAGGAAAGATGCATAAACTTAAAATAACCGTTAATAAAATTAGGATAACCCTTACAATAGATTCACGTTTCTTTTTTATTATTTTCTATTGTGTTATTTGCATCTGGCATCTGTTTCGTTACTTAAATTTGAATCATTGAACAGCAACGCTTTTATCGGTTGAAAGCTGCTCCTATTCTTTTCGCGATATCGTTGTAGTTAGTTTGTCGCTGAAGTTAGGCCCGGACCCACTAC
>KK112964.1:345678-400968 GCA_000611955.2 Stegodyphus mimosarum | reverse complement strand
TTACTTCTGCGCTATAACTTCATCTGTTATAAGCAAATTTTTATTCTTCACTTTCGGCAAAGTTGATTAGCATCTGAGAGGCGAGAAAACCGACGCCATCTATTGGTGACGTTGTCAAATGCTCTTTATGAGTTTTATTTGGTTTAACCTCGATAATAATGTAGTTTTTTGAAGTTTTATACTTTTTCTTTGTATATGTTTAATGATCTACTTCGATGCCAAATTTCAAATGTCTAAGTCATTTAGAAGTGGTCTAGGTTTTCGATCAGTCAGTGAGCGATAAATATGACACTTTTCGAACTTTAATAATTCCGTAGCTATAAAAGATAGATTAATGAAATTTGGGATTCAAGATGTTCAAGGGAGATACAAAATTGTAAGTTTGCACGTCTGATAGCTTTTAAGTATTGAAGGGTCGAAAATAGCTCAAAATGGCTCGTGTAAGATATACATGGCTGGTGTCTCTCTGTTTTCCTTTCTGTCTGTTCCGAACTTGGCTGACACACTGCTGTGTGTCTAAATATCAAACAATAGCAAAGCATTTTCAATGACAGTGCCATATTTCATTTTAGTACCAATCTAAAACGAAGACAACAGATCACATTATACACATTTTGGGTGAAACGGAGGCTTATTGAGTCTCAGCAGTGTTGAGGTTGAGTGACGCTAACTGAAGTAGAAAAAGTAAGAGAAGATGCTAACAAAGACAATTATCTGAATTTTTTGTGGAAGGGACTTTTCATCAAACAATATCGCCTCTCTTTTTTCTCTTTCTCAGCCGTTCCCACTTATGTCTTCCACTTTCTTCAGTATGGATACCGAATAATTAAATTAAATTTTCATCTGTTTTATTGGTTGAATATCGTGATTATTTTTTTTTATCTCATATTTGAGAATTTTGATTAGTTTTCTGCTATAAACTTGAGCAAAAAGTATTGTAAGGATTTTAAGTTTTACTAACGTTTATTTTATTTTAAACCTTTACTATCGCCTCTTATTTTCCATTTCCGGCGAGAATAAGCTCGAATAAATTTAGTGTATGCAAATGGGGTTGCAAACTTTAGAAATATTTAAGACATGGCTTTTAGCCAAGAATGAAGTGAAAGAGAGATTTCTCGCGGCCTTTACCACGCGTGTGATTTTCGTTGTCTGCCTTTCAGGCCAGAATTTAGTTCTCGCTGATATTTGAAGACGTATTATAGTCTTTGCATTATGCTCACTACATACGTTATACTAAAGGGCCAATCTTCGAGTTACTAGTCTCTGTAAAGCATTTTAGTTCTTATTTAGTTAAGTTAGTTTGTTTTCTTATTTTCTACGTTCTAGACCAAAACTAGTGGCCTTTGTATGCCAAAGTGGCGGGAGCACCTGTACGCTTTGAGAATAAAGAGTAGATTTAACCCTCCTTATCTTTGTTTTATTTTCTACCCATGCGCGAGTAACAGGAGCTTTAAGTAAGTTCCCTGTTCTGACTCAGGACTCCAGTCATGTTTGCAAAATCAACCAGAAGAAACAGTAGTCCGGACAGTATTATTGCAAATTTTAAGTAATTAATCATTTAATATTTCAGGAACAGATTAACCCATTTTACATTAGTTCCTATGGAAAAAAAATCGCTTCTGTTTACGAACATTTTGGATGAAAGACTAATTAAGTTTGTGAACTGAGGTTTCAGTATATTTTTATTCAATATTTTGTGCAAATAGAGTTTTGTATTTTTTTAGAAGCATGAATATTATTGGGTTGGCAACTAAGTAATTGCGGATTTTTTTTTAGAAAATCAAAGACGATTTTTTCATGGAACTAAATAACTTTATTCTGTAATGTATTGCCCATTTTGATCAATGACCTTTTGCCATCTTTCAGGCAGCATCATAATCCCACGTTCATAAAACTTCTGGTTTTTATTAGAAAAAAACTGAATCAGGTACGATTTGACATCATCATCATTATTGAAATTTTTACCATTCAAGGAGTTTTGTAAAGATCGAAACAAAAAGTAATCAGATGGTGCAAGGTCAGGACTACATGGTGGATGTGGCAAAACATCCCAACCAAGCTCCAATAATTTTTGCCGAGTGACCAAAGATGTGTGTGGCCTCGCGTTGTCATGATGGAATACAACACCTTTTCGATTTTTCAATTCGGGCCGCTTTTCTTCAACTGCATTGTTTAATTTCGGTAGTTGTTCAATGTAGACATCAGAATTGATCGTTCGGTTGGGTGGTAAGAGTTCAAAGTAAACAATTCCTTTATAATCCCACCAAACTGATAACAAAACCTTCTTTTGATGAATATCAGCTTTTGATGTTGTTCGAGTTGGTTCACCAGGCCTGCTCCACGATCTTTTCCGCTTGATATTGTTGTAAACAACTCATTTTTCATCGCCAGTTATCATTTTCATTACGTTTCTTTAGCAAATCTCAGCTGTTAATGCGTTGCGTTAAATGCGTTTCTTTCAGTTCGTGAGGAACCCATGTATCGAGTTTTTGAACATAGCCAAGTTGTTTTAAGTGATTTTCAATGCATGTATGTGATACATGAGGCTTCTCTACAATCTCACGCGCTGTACTATGACGATCCGAATCGATTATTGCTTTGATTAGGTCGTCATCAACTTCAACTGGACGACCAGAGCGTTTTTCAACTTTGAGTGAAAAATGACCAGAACGAAATTTGGCAAACCAATTTTGACACTGCCGTTCTTTTAAGTTCATAAACAGCACATAACATTTTATCAGTTTGCGATGCGTTTTTTCCTTTGCGGAAATAAAATAGCAAAATATGACGAAAATGTTCCTTTTGATTTTCCATTTTTCAATGAATGCCAAACGAAAACTACGCAACTGATCAAAAAACTTTTTTTACTGAATCACAGCTGAATTGTCAACTATCAAATAACAAATGTGTTTTACATTTGTACTACGTCTGCAAACCTAAAAATTCAACTGAAGCCATCTATGAGTGAAATCTGCGATTACTTAGTTGCCAACCCAATATATTCGAAAAACGGCACAAGTAAATCCTCCTTGTTGTAGAATTACGAATTACTGAATTTTATAACTTTTAAATGTTTTCTGCCAAAACTCTACAAAACGAATTCTCTCTATGTAGATTAGATATTAATAAAGCTTTGTAAATCCATAAAAATCTTCCCAATTCGGTTAAAGATTTTACTTTTAATCCTTTTGCCTCTAAGCACCTAAACATCTTACTTTCAAATTCGTTTCCTCAACTGAAATTAGTTGCTCATTTCACTTTCATTGTGGCTACTGATTATGTTTCTAGAAAGTTCTTTTCGTTTTATATCTCCTCCACATGGCCTTTGTTCGCCGTTAAATGCCGAAATTATGTGGACGATTAAATTCACAAAACAGGTCTAGGACATCAATTAATTCCGTAATGACAAGTCTTTATTCATGTTTCCCTTATTTTATATTTTCTGACTGTCTAGCTGTCTTGAAGAAAAATATTCGTTTTGTCATTATTGCAAAATTTCACTGCTGTGGGGCTATGGGCAGAAAGAAAATTTGTATGTAAAGTGCGAAAAAAAAAAGGACAGTTCTATATCTCCCGTTCTACTTGGCCAATTGACAAAATTCAAATTGCGTTTTCCATGTCTCGAAAGCGCAACTTAGGATCTGTATTAGATTTATATATAGCATTGTTTTAATACAGGTATTTTGACATAAAATCGAACTTTTTCTGAAATGACATACAATGTTTTTTCCATATTTCGATTCTACGACTTAAATTATATCAATACAAAATTCTGTAAAAATCGTGCGAATATTTTTTTTAAAAAAATAACTCTCAAAAGTTTAGCTCCTCAATGTTAATTGAATTTGGTATATATTTATTAATATCTCTTTTTTTATTAAACTTACTTGATTCCTTCTTTCACGTTTCGAAATTTAGGTTCATACTAATAAAATTCGCCTATTTTTATGATTTATTTTTAAAATTTATATTTTAAAATAATTTCAATAAATTTTTCAAAAATATTTTTGAATTATAACCTACAAAAATGTTACCGTCATCTTAAAGTAGATGTATTTCTAAGCATACCTGCAAAAACTTAGAGTTTTTTTATTAGAAATTTCCTGAGATATGCGTTAATTTATATATTTGCACGCTTTGAAATTTGGCATATTTCTTAAAACCGGTAGTAACACAAGTGTGGTTTACGCAGTTTGTGAAAATTATTTCAAAGTATGAACGATAACTTTTTTCCGCTCGTCTGCAATAAAAAAAAGAAGAAAAGTAAAATAGGTTGCTATAAATTAAGAAGTTCGCCAAGTAAATTATTCTTGGCGAAAACTGAAGAAATACGCCAAGATAAATTTTTTAATTTCTCCGTAAATTTCTCACCAAATTTTACAAAATTCAATATTTAGGCATAATTTGAGTCGAAATATAAAAAAAAATTCGCATGTCACTTCAGAAAAATTCTCATTTTGTGTCGAAATACCTATATTACAATGATATTATATATAAATCTAATATATATCCTAAGTCACGCTTTCGAGACATGAAAAACGCAATTTGAATTTTGTCAACTGGTCCAGTAGAACGGGAGATATAGAACTGTCTCCCCCTTTCTTTGCGCAATATATACATACGCACACCTTTTAGATCTAAATAAACAATCCGATGTCGTGCAGCTTAAGTTTCTCTTCTATTAGTCTCATAATCGATCCAATAAAAACAACTGCACAACTGCAGGACCATTTAGAGGCCTAACAGAAAGGCGGCAGAGTCACCAGTTTCAGGAGGAATAGGTGCAACAAGAGTTCAGCCTATAGCTTGAATTAAATCTTGTTTGTTAAATGATTTTGTTTAGTTACAACTGAATACCGACGGGTTTTGTGTTTTTCACTGAATAACTATTTACAAAAAGTGAATGCAAATCTGAATAAAAAAAGAATATTGTTAACGAATGAAAATGCATTGCAAAAGAATAATTATATGTGTCAGGACTGACTGCGAGTATTTTTGGCAAACATTTTGGAGTACTTCTTAAAGTCCTGATCTGGGACAGGGAGCTGAAATAAGCTATGTCCTGGTGTAGATTCTGTGCTGAAGAATAACTGCACTTGAAAGGGATTTAAAATCCTCTTTTATTAAATCAATATTATTTACACACTTCCCAACTCGGGAGGGATACAGAAAGTAAAAGACCACACTTGGGCCTAACTTAACAATCAAATAAATTTAAACTAAGCTAAATATAAATTTAATTAAACCCTTGCTTACAGAGCTAAATCGCGGAGGTGGCCTCGAAATAAATGGTGCGTAGCAAAAAATACTAATACTAGCGCACTTCAATTTATTTCAAAAAGCAATCACGTAGTAAGCACTATGGCTTATAATTTTAGCTGCTAGCTGGTCAAGCGAACGTCGAACAGAATGATCGTGATCTGAGACTAAAAGCTCTCTCACACTAAGAGGTTTCTACCTCTGGTTTAAATAGTACTTGGCTCTACTTCAAATTAGCATAAGCTGAAAACGCGCTTCTTCTGACGGGAAGTTGAAACAGAGAAGAGATAGAAAGATTTAAATTAAAATAAAACTTGGTTAGTTTAACTAAAACCTTACATATGTAAAACAAATAAAAAATAATAATCCTTAAGCTACTGAAAAATACCGAAGAACTTTTTGTGAATTTAAATGAATCTGTTCAAATAACATTTAAAAAATTGAGACAAAAAATTTCTACAAATATTGGCAACTTAAAAGATCTCTCAAACGTCTGACGAACTTTCCAATCAAAGCTCCGCAGATGTTATTTAACATAATAAATTTAGTAATTCTCTGATTAACACAGTTATTTAACAGAAAAACAGTCAGTAATTCCCGAAATTGCTATAAAGGGAAAGAAGTTAAACAACTTCTTGTTTCTAACATCATCAGTTTTAGCTGTGTTGCCACTTTCGCTAACCCTCTTAATCTTTGAGATCACTAGTATCTACTTGCTCAATCCCAAGAGACAATTCTAAGGCACACTGGGGAATTGTGGCTAATCCAGGAAACTTGTCTTTGGAATGAATGAAGTTCAAAGGCCATACGTGGCAAACGTGACTTAAGCTTCCATTAGGTTTTTTTTTTTTTTTTTCTCCATTCTTTAATGGTTAAAAGTAGTTTCGAAATAGCCATACAGGAAACAAGTTTTACCATTAATTACTGAGATTAATTGGCAAACACAGAACACGCGCTTAAATAAAGTATACGTATTGAAAATATCGCATTTAATAATAATAATAATGTTACGGATTTCATATTTATTAGTCCAAAGGGGCTTTGTCGCTGAAGGACTATTGCTTTCGTTTTGCGATTTTGTGTCGGAAACATTAAAAGTCTGTATCACTTTTCAAACTGTTGTCACAAAATATCGCAGCTCTGTATTAAACTATTTAAAGAAATTAAATAATGAAGAATGTGCGTAAATGTATGTATGTTTCTCGCATTGTGATAAAACGACGGTACCTAAAGCCATCGAATTTTGAATGCCGTAATTCTGCTGAGAATATAGGCATCTGGAAGCCCAAATTTGAAATTTGGAATTTGTTTTATTAACGATTTCATATTTTGTAAATTTTAACGAATTTTTGATGAACAAACTCGAGGATTTCAAAGCGGGCCATGGCAACGTTGTGCAGAAAAAACATTTTTATCTGCAGCGCGTGAGACTGTGGGTAGGAAATTCTAAAGCTATGCTCAGTTTAAAATTATTTTGCGATATTATTCTTTAACTGAATTTTATGGTTTAAATGCGAAGAACATGATATTCAATAAGTAAAAGTAACATACAAAATGTTTAAAAAACGCCCCTTTCGACGTAATTTAAAATCTGAAACCTTTCAGATTTTTTTTTTATAATTTATTTGGCTATTTATTTAGAATTGTAATTAAAATTGCTTTACATTTCCCGTGCAACGCAGGCGATTTTTGAAGAGAAAGCTACGTCGGAAAAATAAAAATAAAAGAGCGCGCGCATTTAATATTTAATAAATGAATATCTCGTAATGACTGTTGCCATCCAGAAAAATCGAGATTGTTCTAGTAATTAAAAAGCTTATAAAAGCCGAATTGAAACACCTTATCTCAGTTCCTACAACTGCCAATCGCAAGCCTCTACTAGGCCGAGCCAGCCACTGGTAAAACCACGCCCACCACTTTAATTTGAAAATAAATCAAATATATGACTTTTTATATACCTGTAACTTTTAATGAGAACTTACTGAATAACTATTTACCCTAGAAAAATAAGGATTTTATGTTAATTTGCATTATTATATTTTATTTTTAAAACTCTTCTAGTTCCCATTGTATTTGTCCACAGCAGCCAATGAGAGCACTTGTTTTCGCCATGTGACTAAGTCTCTCGGACTCTGGATAATAATTTGTAAATATGTACATAATCTATATTTAATCAAGAGTTTCAATTTTACTTTCACCATAGTGTGCTATTAATACTTATTTGTGTTAATTCTACCTACCACCACCTCACAATGACAATTCTCACAGTGACTAAGCAGTCACTACCTCTTCCAGAAATTCTCATCATGTCCAGCGGACTTCTTTCAGCATGTTTTTTAATTGCAGGATGCCACTAAATTAAGACAACTGGCAAAAATCTTGCCGCGAGCTAAGCTATGTCCAGTAAAAACAGAGGAAACTGGAACTGGAACTCCTCTCAGTTGTTGTTGTTGTAGTTGTAGCTGTTTATAGCGAACTGCTGTTTGTTTACTTAATGCTGTAGCGATTTCGCTGTGAGATAGAATTATTTTATCTGTTTTGAACTGAGTTTTGCTAAACGTTTGAGATAGTGTGATATTGTGCGAATATCTCTGAAGAAATATTTCAGCATTTTGATTTATTTCTTGTGGAAAAAATAAACTTTGCTAACTTTTTAACGACATGTGCATTCAATCCATAACGAACCCGTACGCAGGCAACAATAATAATACTTGTAAAAAATGTGTACCAAACTTGCTTCTAGGCAACACGTTACTTCCTTTTTGAAACACATAATATAAGGCTTTATATAAGCGTTTTTTTACAATTATGATGCAAACGATTACCTAAATATCACATGATAAAACGGAAATCGAAAATTATGTCATCTCACAAATTTCTTTGTTGCTTTCAGATATCATTTAGCAGTAAGGTGAGACATTCTCTCAATAAGGGAAAAGATATGCCAAGAAAAGGTACTTTTCCCGTAACTGCTATGCTATTCGAAGTCACATGACATGTATAAATGTAAAATATGTAAAAAAGTTCAAATGGACAATGATGTTGTTGCATGCGTACGGGTTCGTAACAGATTGAATTCACAAGTCCGATAGAAGGTTAATAAAATTTATTCTTATCAAAAGAAGTATAACAGAACACTGGAATTTTTCTTAGAAATATTTGTAAAAGGGTTCACAATATCATGCAGTAATAATCAGTACTTATACTTTAAACCACTAAAATCGTTAATTAGAACGCAAAGCACAGCACAGAGAAAGCTAATCCGATCAACAATAATAACTGAGATAAGATGTTCTCCGTCTGCCTTTTTATAGCTTTAAATCGGTCGCGTGAGTTTTTAGTGAGTTCGTCGCGTGAGTTCTGCTTATGGAGATTTTCTGGAAAGCAAAAGAGTAGAATTACGGTTACAGCTAGCATAGTAGTCAATAACAATTATTGAAATTAAATATAAATTACTGAGATAAACTTTTATTCAATGTTAGATGCACGTGCTCCTGTATTTTTACTTTTCCGGCGTAGTTTTCTCTTAAAATATGTCTTTTAGTGCATTGGACGGAGAAATAAAACAATTCTAATTATAATTCTATTAAAAATGTATAGCTAATAATAAAATACGTAACAATATAGTATAAAAAGTGAATAAAAACAGAATTTGATGAAAATAGAATGCTCTGAATAAAGTAGCAAACTGTCTTAAAATGTTCTCTATGAACTAATGTTCATGGTTGTGATGTCCATGAATTCCATTAATTATTTCTGATGTATCAACCTCAGTTCACCTGGACTACTAGAGAGGACAGCTACATAAAATAGGTAAGCTTACTTGTAGCGTCATTAGATTATTTCGTAGCAGGAGTGATGAAAAATTAGCAACGCCTTCGCCGGGAATCGAACTGCGGACCTCTCGGTTACGCGTCGAGCGGGCTGACCACTACACCACGAAGGCATGCAAAGAAGGCGGGAGAAATACCTTATATACTCCCCCTTTTAAAGGGCGACTGGGGTTTTGGAGACTCAATCGCCAAATCCCGGTGTTGGAGAATTATTATCCACCATCTTTTTGTTCGGGCGCCAGTGTAGAGACGTTAGGTTATTTAGAAGCAGGAAAGATGAAAAATGAGCAATGCCCTCGCCGGGAATAGAACTACGGACCTGTCGGTTACGCGTCGAGCATGCTGACGGCTACACTACGAGGGCATGCGAAGAAGGCGGGAGAAATACCTTACATACTGAATATTTAAAACTGAATCGTTTACTCAGAATCAGGCGAAGTTACTGCTCCTGTATTTTTTTTCAGAGTCGTGTTCTTTCACATTAAATTACGCATTTTATCCCTTTTTATGAAGGAACCAAGAATATGAAATAGTATATAGTCTGATGTTCCTTTCAGCATTGCCACCGAGGTACTTTTTCGGTTCATTATCTGAGGAGAATCTGCAGTTGTCTTGTCCACGTTGAGAATACCCAGAAAACTCCTAGTGTTATTTTTAGCCTATATGAAAGCGTATAGTATTGTGTCATTGATTTCAGACAATTGTGCAAGAATCGTTGTTCCTGAGCAAATCTGGTCTATTCTATCTCATGGCTCCAAGTAAATGGGTTTTCGAGACAATAGTTTCCATTCAGTATCTGTCCGTACATTGGCAATGTTAACAGTTGTAACACAATGAAGAGTGTGCTTAGTCAATTCGCATATAATGGTCTTTGAAGTGTTTCTGTGACAGAAATATTGAAGCAGGTTAAGTACGTATATCATTATGAATGTATGTCACAACGTTCCCTATGTTTCATTTTCGCTCCTTCAAAATTAAAAAATATTTCAATCCCACCTTTGTCGTATTTTAAAAGAGACGACTTTCTCAGGCCTCTTGACAAACTTGCTGTGCTCAAGTGGTTGTCCAGTTGCAAATTCTAATCTATTTATGTATTACTCAGCACGTTTAACATTGGGAAAGAGAAATAGGAACATTCTTACAAATTCTCGGTCGGCTCTTGTATGCTCAACACTCTAGTTTTCCTTTCAAATCTGAAAGACGTACTCGAGAATTCTTCTGGAGGTATTATAGAGTCTATTGAGAGATTTGGCTATTTTATGAAGCAGAAGAAATGAAAAATATGCAATCCTTTCCCCGGAATTCGAAACTGAACTTTTCGAATACGCGCCGAGTGTGCTACCGTTACACCACGAAGACATGTGTGGAAAGGAGGAAGAAAATACCTTATAGTCTTAACATAAATTGGGATTTAAACCAATAACCTGTTAATTCGGGTTAGTAACTAGATCTTATTGAGCGAACTCTTGAAGACGGTTGAATACTTCAGATACTAACTTATACCATCAAAGGAGATGCCGATAATTCGATATTGACGACATGTTTTCATAAAAATTATTACATTCCATCGGAGTGTTATTTTGGCGTAAATGGTTTCCATATTCGGAAGGTTATGGAAGAAGCGTAGTTCGAGTCCTGACGAGGGTGCACTTTCCTGGCTTCGTAAAAAAAAAAGCTAATCTGAAGTGGCTCCCGAAATAAGATGTGGGTGATACTTGGATTTAGTTTCGCAACTCTCACTAGTTTCTTTTTAGTTGAAGGAGAATATAAGGAATTACTTCACTTCCTTGTGCGTGCTTTCGGGGTGTAAACACTTTCAATCAACAAGTGCAAGATGCGTGGCTCGAGTCCTGCAAAGGCACAGTTTATTCATCATGTTTCGTGCTTCCAAAAATTATAATAGTCTTTACATTTCTAAGCAATATTTATATTTTGAACTACGTTATCTGATCAAGTACGCCATTCAGAAAGGTATCTCCATCTTACTGGAAGCTTTGTAGCTTTGACAACTCAAATTACAAATGAATCCCCCCAAGAAAATCTTTCGCTAAAAGCATATTCATAAGAGTACTGAAAGTAACGAAACAAAATCCTAACTACTTGAAATACATAATTCTGTAGAACATCCATCTGAACACTGGAGATAATTAACTTACATTTTTAAGGCTTCTAGTTTTGGAACATTGCTTTTATCTCAAAATAAATCCTTTGCTCAGAAAGCGGAAAAGTTCTTTTTATTTATTTGCTGAAATCCTAGTGTTTTACTGGTACTTAACTGAATTCAAGAGGATAACAGATGAATGAATCTGTGATTCTGAAGAGAATGAGTATGTAACTTATTTTCGTTTTAAGGTTTATTGACAGAGAATGTTACCCCCATTAATCAGAAAGTGTTCTAGCAAAATTTATTTAAAGATTTCGATTCTTAAAGACAAACGAAGCTAATAACAATAAGATGACTACAAACAAGCAGTTTTGAATTAAAACGTATTTTTAAGTCCAATTACTTGAATTTATTTAAATAGTAATTTAAGTATAAAATTTTCTTTTTGTAATCCATTTTCCCCATTAGTTGTATTTAAAACAATGTGAAGATCTATAGATTTTAAAATGCAGGTAAATTTCAAGTTTTCCGTAAATCCTAAGTAAATAACTTTCTCATATATAGATTACGAAATACTTAAACTGTAGAGACATTAGGTTATTTCGAAGCAGGAGACATGAAAAATGAGCAACGCCATCACCGGGCTCGAACCATGGACCTCTGGAATACGCGCCTAGCATGCTGACCACTACACCATGAAAGCGGGAGAAGAAATACCTTATATACTCCCCCCCTTTAAAGGGCGACTGAGGATTAGGGGACCCGATCGCCAAATCCTGGTGGTGCCGAATCATCATCCACCACCTTTTTTTTTAGTTCGGGCGCCACTTGTAGAGACATTAGATATTTTTTTGAAAAGCAGGAGAGATGAAAAATGAGCAACGGCTTCGCCGGTACTCGAACCACCGCCCTTTGGAATACGCGCCCAGAGTGCTGGCCACTACACCACGAAAGCATACGAAGAAGAGGAAAGAAATACCCTATAAAACAACTAATTTACAACTATTATAATAACAGTATAATCTCTAAATAAAGCTAAATAATTAATAAACACAAATATAATTTTTTAAAGTCATCAAGTTCTTTGAAAAAATGTCCGATGAAAGATTTTTGTAAATTTTGTTGACGAAAATAGTTCTACAAAGTAAATGTTCAATAAAAGTCTTTCAATTATTTCTTGATGAAAATATTTCCATAGATCTGCAACTTTCATTTGGAAGTATAACACACAATTTATGATTAATTGAATAAGTTCTTTTTGTTGTAAAGACACATATTTAATGCAATAAACAATTCAATACAAAAACATAATGATATAATGCAATACTGAATAACACAATAATTAACACCATGTCCTTTCCAACAAACTTAGCGTATTAGCTTGCTGATGATTGGGGGATGCTTGAGTATAATAGATCAAAAACCTCCGTTCCTGAGAAAAAGATAACTGGTTTTTGGCATTGTACAATTGTCGAAGTTTTTTCTTTCAAAAATTTTTCATATTAATTAATAAAAATGCAAAATTAAAAGCGAAATTTAAGACAGATAACTCGTATAAGCAAGTCTTTTAAATTTTGCAAAAATATAATTGAATATTACCCTACAATAAGAAGAAAGAAAAGAAAAAAATTGTTTTAAAATTATGTAAAATGTATGTGTTTATGTGTGTGTGGTAGCATTTGTGTGCTAAGCTGGTAAGTTCACGAGTTAAGAAAAACTGAACTACGTTTCTCTGTTACGGCAAGAAAAAGTTATATTCTATAAACACTTTTTACAGTGGCTGTCATTGTTTCCGGACGCTTCTAATGTTGAAATTTATTTGCGTAGATCTTATACTAAATATTAAAATGTAGACTTCAAATTTTTTTCTGGTACATTACATTTTGCTTATTTTAAGCCCTTCTTATTGCAAAAACAAATATCATTAAAATATTCCTTGAAATAAAATAAGTTATTCAGAAAGTGTTAGCCAGTAACTCACGCAACTATTCGGACGCTTGAAACTTCTGTTGAAATATTTTGTCATACGATGTTTCTTGTCACAACATTTTATTGGAATGAGAATGCATCACAAGAATTGTCATTGGCATTTGGAAAGTAGTGCTTATTTACCAAAATATATTAAATTTCTATATTTGAAGTAAGCACTGCCAGCCACGACAAATTAACAAAATTTCTGTTAGAAATTTAATTATTTATCATTTTAAAGGAGGTAAAATTATTCGAAATATCCAAACAATCCGTGAAATAAAGCGTTCAACTGTCTTTGATGAAAATTGTGTGGAACTTTTGAAAATGCGCTGAAGTATAGACCACATTTTAAGTTGACGCATAAAAATCTCAGATTTATACTACGAAAAATCAGACAGGATTTAAAAATTATTCCTACAATATTTGCACCGGATTTAGCAGAACAGTTTGAAATAAAAGTTAATACTAAAACTGTTAAAAGAGCCAATAGGACACATGGATACGATATGCGATCAGCTAAAAGGAAATGTTTCGTCAACAAGAAAAAAAGGGAAAATTTGCCTGGCTATCGCAAAATCCATGTTTAGCAAAGATTTATCGTATGGAATATTATAATAGTTGCAGGCAAGGTGAAATTCAGTATATTCGATACCATTTAATGGCAGCATCTTTGCATTTGAAAAGTGAGGTTGGTGGTAGGGGAAGAGGAGGTTTGACGCTCTCGGACCCGTTCCCCTGGCTGCTTTCCATCAAAATTGGGCGCGGAACTTAGCTAAATCACACAGTCACCTGTAAGGTGCTCAAGGCTGTTGAGAATAACAGGAGTAAATTTGCGTTCGTTGTCGCGGAGAATTTCGTGGGCTTGGGCTGACTATGAGTCACACAAGTGAGCATTAACAAGACCAACAACAAATATCTCAAATTCAGAATTTGACTCTTTAAAACTGACGTGATTAAAATGAACTGGTGATATTATGAATCAAAGATTTTTGCTAATATTCTGTAAATGTGATAGCGATTTGCTTGGCAATTTTTTCTTCCATATGAGAAGTGTATTAAATTTTCCAAAATTCTGTAATCAATGCACATGTAAGGTTTATCCTAATTTTATAACAGTTATTTTAAATTTATGCATCTTTCCAATCCCTTCTATTTTCAGCTTAGAATTTCCTACCAGAATGTATTTTCAAAAACGCGTTTAATGCAAATGAGTAGGAGTAGTATTTAAGTCGATGTTTCACTGACTTCGTTAGAGACCCCGATTTCCTGACTAGCTCGCGTTTGCCTTTGCCTACGTCTCTCTCTAAGCTATTACTACGCTCAGTCGTAATTTAAGCCCTTGATAGCTTCACCGACTTAAATTGAGATTTAGGGGCCAACTACTTAGAATCTTTATAGCTTCGGCTATATCTTTTAGTTAAGCATTAGTTAAGTTTAAATTCTTATTAATTTAAGTTCAAGCCCAAGTGGAGGCTTTGCTGTACGTTCCGAGACAGGAGCTGACTGTGTTCAGATTCATTTTGAGAAATAAAGGGTAGTTAACCCTTCTTGAGTCTTACGCCTCTGTTCACACACTCAAGAGATAACAGAGGCTGTTCGCACATTTTTTAGACGATTTTGGTAAGCGGTAATAAAAACTCGTTTTCTGCAAAAGAAGTAATTGCAATTGTACTATGTTTTTAAAGGTCAAAATTATCGTCTGTGGCTTGAAAGTTTTGTTTTCATTCAAAATGGCGAATCTAACAAAGCAGTGGTTCGAAGGCTACATTTACGCTCTTTCCGAAGAGAAATATGCATACTCCGTTATCCAAAAACGATGTGAGAGTCATGGTTTTGCGATATCTAAAGCGTCGATAGGTAATATCATCAACAAGAAAGGAAAAAAAAACGTCAAATTGGAGTCTCAAGTGGGAAAAAATTCAAAACAAGTATCCAAGGAAAAAACGGACATCTAAGACTATTGCAAAGGTACGTTGTTTAATGTTAAAAGAAAATCTCCCTAGTCGAAGGACAGTTGCAAAATCATTAAAATGCTCGGCGTCCACTGTAAACAAAATGATAAACGTTGATTTCAATCTTAAGAAAGCGAAAAAACGCAATGTGCATCGTCTTCTTCCAAAGCATATCGCTCGACGCAGGACACGCTGCAGAATTCTATATGAGAAACACTTATCCGAAGAAAAATGGAAAACATATGTCAAAATAGATGAAGCATGGGTGTATTTAAATGATTGTAACAAAAAAGAGCCATTTATTATCATAAAAGGGGAGAAAAAAATTTAAGTACATGGTTCAAAGAATTGAAATAAAGTTTTTCTAAGGGATTCATGATCGTTGCTGGTTTTTCTTATAATGGCAAGTTAAAAATAAAGAGAGTACAAAAAAATGTCAAGATTAACTCCAAATACTATCAGGAACATATTTTATCGCCAATTTTTCTGAATGAAATACCGTCACCTTACCCACAGTGCCATCCATCTGTGAGACTCCATCGGAACAAAGCTAGCAGTCACACATCAAAATCCACTGTAAATTTCCTAAAAGAAATGGAAAAAAAAAACTGGTATCAAGGCCTTCACTGATATCACTACTAAATCTCCCGATGTGTCACCTGTGGAGTTTTGTGCTTTCGGACTTTTAAAAACTGCATTATTCAAACGTTGTCCCAAAACCCTAACGGGACTCTGGAAAGCTGTTCGGGAGGAATGGGATAGAATACCTCTTCTGACACTTCAAAAGGCATTATTATCCTGGAAATTGCGGTGTCGAAAAATAGTTCAGAATAAGGGATGTCAAATAGAACATTTAAAATACAAGAATTTTATGTAATTTAGTTTTGTGAATACAATATACATCGTCTAAAAAATGTGCGAACAGCCTCTGTATTCGCTTATCAGTGTAAGGGGTTCATCACATTGAACTGAGAAATAAAAGGGTTTAAACTCCATACACATAATATCTGAAATTAGAAACGTATTTGATTTAATTGTACTAATAATATAAGAACTAATAATATTATTAAAACATGCATTTTATTTTTAAATCATAAAGATTGTTAAAGTGTACTGTTTCGTTTTAATGCGCTGATGTAACACGAGGTGAGCAGAGTGTTTGGCTATAGTTTTAAAAACAAATCAAATATTGCACGCGAAGCAATTTGAAAACGACAATGAACCGAGGTTTGATTGTGCAATGCAAAGCAAAATGTAGATAAGGTATTCACAATTCTAACGTCAATATTTGATGGTTTGTAGACATTGAAAGAAATTGCATTCCGAATTTTTATAATTAAGTGATCAGAAATATAGGCAAATTGTTTTTTAAATATGAATTGAATGGCATTGAAATGATTTTAAAAAATGAATGAGTATGACAGATATTAAAAAAATTAGCAGAAAAAGTTGCACATACTGGCATAACATTGATGTACACGTACTAAGTACATTCACGTGGGACTCAGAAACACTATTGTAATCATCAACGACAGCAGAATGTTCTCGTTATCGTAAATCATCAATTATTTTTTGCAATTACCAGCAATTTCTTTTGTATTTATTACCAGAGGAAGTATCCGATGCCAGTTGAGTTAGATTGAGAGTAATGAGTCTAACAACAGAGAGAACGATGCTGCTGTAATCCTTCTCTAATAACGACGCAGAAAATACGATTCATAGTCATACATATTTCAGTCTGATGCGATATGGAACCCACATAAAACATTTCTATAGAAAAATAAGCTAATTCTCTCTCATTATATCAGCAACAATGGCACGCAGTTTTTCATAATTTTCATCTTTCTGATCAGATGATCGTAAAAGCTGAAGTTCCATCCAATATTTCACCTGTATTCAATTTTATTTTATTAAATGTGGCAAAAAATTGATCATAATTGATCAGAAATCAATAACGCGAACAAACAAACACACAAACAGACATTCTTCTGTATATATACAGATTTTGTAAAATTTACAAATTTTTGATTAACAAACTCTACGATTTGAAAGCGAGTAGTAGCAATACTTTTCGAAATAAAGCATTTTGATCTCCGATGAGCGACAGTGTTGCCACTCGGAAAAATGAGTGTAAAAATTAGCGCTTTCAGAGTTTTTTATTAATACGTAGGCTGATTAAAGTCGTACGAAGATGGGAATAGCCGAAATGGCTTCCCACGAATTTTTGGAATTGGGAATAATGTATTTAATGTTTGAAAATGCTATTTTCCTTTCATCATAAAACTTAAAAAATGTTTATTAACAAACTGTAGGATTTGAAAGCGAGCAGTGGCAATAACTTTCGAAACAAAGCAGATTTTGATCTCCAGCTTACGAGACTCTTGCCACTCGGAAAAATGAGGGCGAAAAAAATCGTTTTTCCGAGTTTTTAATGAATATCTCTGATTTTAGCAACTTTTTTTGGAAAAAAAGTGGACATTAACCTTTTCCAGGATCCAGGTAAGAATTGTAGAAAGTTTAGTGACGATGGCTATAATAGTGACTGAGTTATTAGAAGACAAACAAACACACAAACTTTCTTCTTTATATATATATATGGACTTTTTTTTATCATTTTCAGTACTTTACTTTGTGCGTTACTTTCACACTTTTATAACCGATATCGATTACTGTTGCCCATTTTATTAATATCGGAAGGACTTCCCTCCATTATTTGAAGCATGTTACGAAACCTTTTAAAAATGGAAATATGATTTTCACTTGTTTGGTTGTAGGTGTTAGTATCGAAAAATATTTTTCCACTACGAGTTGCCTCTGAAGATCTCCATGTATTCAAAAAAGCATGCACGATTCTTTACAAAATCTTTCCACTATCTCGGACATTCTAGTGATGAAGCGTTTTCCGATAACAGGCTTACCAACGGCATCTTCGCTGATGTCAAGGGAAAAAAAAAAGAGAGGCCAGAGTTTTTTCTTTTTTCATTTTTGCTCTAGAAAATGTTTCGGATTCACCCTAGATATTCTTCTTCCTTTTATCTCCCGACCGAATTTAGAACGAAGGGAAAGGAACAATCGATAAAATGCCTTTGGCAATGTGATTTCCTCAGCAAGGGCAACACAAAACTGAGCCTTTTTAACATACCGCAAATCAAAAAGATATTTTCCCACTGTATCTTTCGAACGCAAAATGTTATCTTCACAGAATTAAAATTCTAACTGTATTTTTGACTATAAGAAATAATAGTTATAGAAATTCTACTCCGTATGCCACCATTTCAAATTATGCAGCTAGTACAAAAAATTAGTCTGTCCTTAAGCACCTATAATTATTTCGATACCTAAGAACACCATTTCAGTTTTCTAATTCCGAATGTCAGTAGTGTCGTGACAGTCTTCAGCTCTCTGTTTTATTTTATTCATTAAAATAAATTATTAGAGTGCCAAAACGTTTGAAGCAATAGCTGTTTCGGAGTTAAAAAAAGTAAAATAAGATTGCTATATTGTGGCATTCATACTTAAATTTTACTAATAAAATATTCTTACGAAATGTCTAGGCGCGGTAAGATAGCTTCCACGCAAAGCAGGTTTAGGGTTGCCATAAAATGACAAGGAAAGGCAGGGTTGCCACATTTGGCGAGAAATCGCCCATTTGGCGACAAAATTGGCGATATGCTATAGACGCAGGGAGAACCTTCTAGAACGAAGTCTTACTGGTTTAGCCCAGAACGTTCTCGAATACAAGCCAAAAGCTATATAAACCCTGCTGGTACGCGGAGAGTTAGTTGGCGTTTCGTCTAGCGAGCTGATAGTCAGTAAGCGAGTGCCTAGCTGGTCCTCGACTACATCGAGAGCGTTTCTTAGTGTATCGCGAGATAGTGCATCGTCGAGTTTTATCTTAGAGTGTGTTGAGCTTCGGGAACGACTGAACCGAGTCGGGAGCTATACTCTAGCATATCGTCGAGTGCATCGCGAGTTCTAGCGTGAAGAATCAGTCTCGAGAGTACGTGGAGTTCCGAGAACGACTGAGCAGAGTCGGGAGCTGTACTCTGTGCTTTGCCGTGAAGCTGTCTGCACCGTTACAGCCTGATAGTCTGAACGCTGTGTCGCTGATTGTCTCAGCGTGTTTATAGTAGTTCTTCGACGACTGTAAGCGTGATTTTGGAGCTGTCTTGTAAAATACTGGCCAATAAAGTATGTTTTGATACTTCATCAAGTGTCGCCGTCGTTATTCACTCCAAAGCCACGAACCTTGAAGAGAAAAACGTAACAATATTATCTAATTTACTTCCTTCCTGTCTGCCTGTTTTCTCCACTGGGTTCACTCATTTTAGAATTTATGAAAATAAGAGCAGCAAAAGGTTTTTGCTATAAAGGTTTGTGGGGTTTTACTTATTTAATTCAGCCTTCAATCCTTGAACCCCACAAACACTACCAAGCGAATAATCGCTTAAGTGTGTTAACAGAGACGTAAGACTTAAGAAGGATTAACTACTCTTTATTTCTCAGAATCAATGCAATCAGTTCCTAACTCCGAACGTACAGCAAAGCCTCCACTTGGGTTTGAACTTAAATGAATAAGAAATTAAACTTAACTAAGCTTAACTAAAGCTAACTAAAGATATAGACGAAGCTTTAAAGATTCTAAGTAGTTGGCTCCTAAATCTTAATTAAGTTGGCGAACCCAAACAAGGTTCTGAAGTATGGCCGAGCATAGCAATAGCCGAGCATAGCAATAGCCGAGCATAGCAATAGCCAATAGAGACGTAGCCAAAAGGCAAACGCTCGCTAATCAGAAACTCAGACTCTCTCTGGCGAAGTCGGTGAAACATCGACTTAAATACTACTCTTCACTCATTTGCATTAACTGAGTTTCTGAAATTACATTCTGGTAGGAAATTGTAAGCTGAAACTAGAATAGATAGGAAAGATGTATAAACGTAAAATAACTGTTAATAAAATTAGAATAAACCTTACAGGTTAAAGAATTTTGAATAACAGTGCAAGAAGTTTGGCCTGCTATCCTCTGCTGTTGCCTTGCCGAGTTAAGGCTTGGGCTGTTGGTGAGTCCAGAGCAGGTGTTGATGTGAAATATTGGAAGTTGATATTAAATTTGGTATGTCACGTGTTTAAATTTCTGTCATGGTTTATGAGAAGCTTGTAGTCTGTATGTAGGAGAGATTAATTCGTTGATTTTTTAGAAATTGTGAAAAAACAGTGTATTGAGAAACCAGATCCAGTTGGCTAGTAACTTCGTAGGAATCCTCACTTTTATCTATTAACTAAGCGTTGAGAAACCTAGTGAATTACTAAACGAATAATCGCTTAAGTCCAAGAACATAGTCATAGTAAACTCAAGAAGGGTTAATTATTCTTTATTGCTCAAAATAAAGATTCACAGATGGCTCCTTTCTCAGGACGTACAACAAAGCCTCCACTTGGGCTTAAACTCAAAAATGTAAGAACTAACCAAAGAGATTTAGCCGAAGCTAACACAAATTCTAAACTAGTTGGCCAGTAATTTTAAATTAGCGAGCGAAGCTATCAAAAGCAAGTTATACGGCCAAGCGTAGTAACAGTTAGAGAGACGTAATCAAAAGGCAAACGCGCACTATTCAGGAATCCTAATTCTCTCTCTCGAAGTCAGTGGAACTTTGACTTAAAACATATATATATTCGATCATGTCACATTCTGTATCATTCACTGAACATTGAGAAATAGAACTTAAATGTCCAGTTAAAGAAACTAGTATTGTTTACAAATTTCAACAGCTCAGACCTCATAAGTTATCATTTAAAATCAATTCTTTTGATTTCAAAGGCTAAAACAGAATAAGTTGTATGGATTTTGGCAACAGCTTACATAAATAAGGCAGGAAAATCGTATACCAATGCGACAGAGCTAACCAATTTTTAAATTAAAAAAGCTGGTTATTTATTAAACAAAAAAGTGGCGTTAATTAATTGATTTGATGATCACTTTTTAAAATTTTAATTTGAATCAAGAGACAAATTAATAGACAATTAATTCGAACGTTGATTATTTTTTCAATAATTTTTTTGGTAAAAAAATAAGCAATTAGACTGAATTCATAGGATAAAAATAATTGCAAATCCGATTTGAAAACAGTTTTTATCAGCAAAATAACAATATTATTATAGGAGATCTTATAAGAATATTATGAGCAAACCAATTTTTCAATACATTGGCTATTTCTTAGTTGGTACGATTTTCTAAATTTTATTTTAAAATAAATACCTTTTTAAAAAGTGACAAACAACCGTTCTCATTAACAGTTACAGAAAATATTTTCAGAAATTAGCTATGTCTTCTCCAGGATTTGAATCACGGTCTTCTGATTTTCAGCTGAAATTGTTACCAGTTATCTGATGAGAATATAGACAATAAAAGGCAATAATTCTTTATAAGAATTCAGGTTTTATAATTCTTTATAAGAATTCAGGTTTTATAATTCTTTATAAGAATTATTGGAGGTTTCCTTTTGAGACTCGATTCTTGGTGTTTTTGTAGACAAAAGAGTACTGTTCTAATGCTGATGGTTTCTTTGTAAGGTTTATCCTAATTTTATTAACAGTTATTTTAAGTTTATGCATCTTTACTATCTTTCTAGTTTTAGTTTACAATTTCCTACCAGAATGTAATTTCAGAAACTCAGTTAATGCAAATGACTAAAGAGTGGTATTTAAGTCGATGTTTCACCGACTTCGTGAGAGAGAGAGTCTGAGTTTCTGACTAACGCGCGTTTGCCTTTTGGCTACGTTTCTCTTACATATTGCTAGGCTCGCCCATACTTCAGGTCCTTCTTTGGCTTCGCCGACTTAATTAAGATTTAGGGGCCAACTACTTAGAATCTTTATAGCTTCGGTTCTATCTCCAGTCAGCTTTAGTTAAGCTTAGGTAAGTTTAATTTTATAGTCATGTAAGTTCAAGCCCAAGTGGAGGCTTTGCTGTACTTTCCGAGTTAGGAACTTGTATGGATTTATATTTATTTTAAATAACCAGTTACATTTAATTTTAAGTTACTTTCCTATAAGCCTTCATTCCTTTAATTGTCAGTGCCAGAATATTTAACTTTGGTAGCGCGCGTAAGAAATGCAAATTCTACCAATGGAAGAATAAGTTAAATACGGACGTTCCAGTACAGAAAGAGAGAGTCCTGGAAATTGCCGTGCGTGCTTATACGCAAACTTCTGTTTAGCAGTTACTGCTGGGTTGACGTGGCTTAATCGCTATTATCTCGCTGCCACTAGACTTATTTACGCGCTCTAGGCTACAGGATTATATGAGCCCTGTAGAGTAATTCTATTATTTGTGAACATCTTAAATTCTTAAGTTTGATTCTAGTGTTTCAGTTACCGCCCAAGTTGAGGCGTAGTATGTTGGCGTCATGTTGACGCATTGTAAATAAGTGAAAGAGTTTAATAAAGGGTAGTTTTACCCCTTCTTCAGTGCAATCATTATTTCTCAAGATTCTATACAGCAGAAGGACAGTAGAACTTTACAAACTGATTGTATTGATTCTGAGAAATAAGGGTAGTTAACCTTTCTTAAGTCTCTGTTAACACACTTAAGCGATTATTCGCTTGGTAGTGTTTGTGGGGCTCAAGGATTGAACACTGAATTAAATAAGTAAAAACCTCACATCTTATCAAGTAGAATTCTGACATGTATTTTTGGTTTTCCATTCCAAGGTAATTTTATTTGATATAATAAAGAGTAAACATTGACTTATGGTGAACAGGCGTTTTTCCATTTTGTAGAGAAACAGGAAAACAAAACATTACAGGAACCAGACGTGATGTTTGGGAGCATTCTTCCTGTTCATTGTTTTTGATCCCCTGAGACTTTACCCATGTCTCATTTTCTATTCTTCAGCCAATTCAATCCAATGTATCTCGAAATATACTTGAAACGGTAGAGAAAATAGGCGACAAAAGTCTGCAAAGCTTTCTTTAAAAAAAAAAAGAAAAGAAAAAAAGGAAAGATAAAGTATCAACTAAAAAAAAACAGAGATAAAAGGAAAAGACAGGCTTTTCTCGTGTTTTTGTTGTTTGCTGGAGAGGTAAAAGATTGAATCGGAAAGATTACCACAGCCTTTCGTCTCGTATTGCAAAAAGACTTTAGCTTGCTATTTTAGATCCCAGAGAAAAGCATTATGGGTAGAAGTGGATGGACGGAAATTGAAGCTCATCAAAAGTAATTCATTTTTTACTGTTATAAATTGAGTTTTCTTGGGCTAAAGTAGGACACGGGAAAAATATAAAATTCAAAGTTATGTTCGGAGAATGTTAGCGATTTATTACAGGTTTCCCGCGTGAGGCTTTCTCAGTGTAGTTTACGAAGAAGAAATCGGAAATTGAAACTACGCTTTCATGTTCTCTAGCAAAAAATTGAACGAGGGAAGCCATGGAGGAATGGCTATAAAAATAAATTTAATGCTTAAAAGTGATAGTATAGTAGCTGCTCGTTTTAGCTGCTAGCTTTAGAAGGCAGGCTAAATACATATTTCATTTTCAAATACTGATGGAAACGATTTCATCTTATTTCGCTATGTGAATATCAATTTTAATTTAAATTGCCTCAAAACGAAAGTTTCCAATTATGGAAAAAGTTGTGGCTTTCAAATAACTCGAAGAACATATATTAGAGCTCATTCGGATAGTGGCATATACGGATAATTAAAACCAGATAAGTGAATAATCCTTTTCTTCTGTTTTTCTTTTTCTGTTGATGAAATATGGATTTATTGTAACTCAAGTGAGGAAATCACTTTTAGTCCAAAGAGGCAATTTGCAGTTAAGGACTATTAATTTCATATTGGCATTTTGCGTTATTTCACTTTTCAAATTGTTGCCAGCAAATATTAGAGTCCTGCATTATATTTAAAGAAACTAAATATTGAAAAATCTGCATAAATGCATATATGTTTCTGGCATTGTGATAAAACGACGGTACCTAGAGCCAACCAGTTTTTAATAACGTACATTTCCACTCGAATATGGTCATCTGGAAGCCCAAATTTGAAATCTGGAATTTGTTTTCTTATCGATTTCATATTTTGTAAAACTCTAACGAATTTTCGATGAACAAACTCAACGATTTCAAAGCGAGATTAGCGATTAATGATTTCAAAGAGAGATTTAGTTTAGATTACGTTTTACTCTTCTCAAGACCAATTTGGTGTAATTTATTTACCAGGATAATTATCTCTATGTCAAATTTGGCGCCGTGCACAATGTATCCGTAGTTAAACTCATGCGCATTGGAGGGAATGAACCTAAAATGCTGACGTTCCTTTGAAACAAATAGGCCCACCAGCGGCCGAGCGGTAAATACGCTGAACACTGGTAGTTCGGTCCGAGGTTCGAATCCCGCGAACGGGCTGGCTGCATGGGCGTTTTCGTGGTTTTCCCCATGTGTAACGTGTATAGGAGCCAGTTTCCCTTAGAAAGTCCTCCACGAAGGCATCCCTCCCTCTAGGCAGATAGCCCTCGTGTGCTTTGCCATAATTGAATAACCTAACCTAACCTTGAAACAAATGAAAAGAGCTGGCTGAAAAAATATCATATAAAATGAATTGAACATTTATTTGTGGCACTTAGCAAGTTTAGTAAACAAAATTTATGACTGAAAATATCAACAATGCCATAAAAATTGACTTTAGTAAATTTGCTGCTTCGTATAGGCTTCTAATGAATTCTCATTAAATTTGATATATAATTTATGCTTTAGTGTTTTAGAGGAAGATGTGTGAACATCAGCACGTCAAAAATTTTAAGCCTGTAATGGCATATTATTTGATATCATTTTTGCATTATACGCAATAATTTTTAAAGACATGATCTGATGTTTATTCGTTAGGTCAGAAAGAGGTTGCTAGTTTTATTTTTCTTTGCACACCAAAACTTTGATCAAGATATCACGAGAAATGTAAAATATTTTTATGGTTTTTAATGGCCCTTTTATGTTTCTTTAATTATACACTGACTACCAATAAGTATTTGGACACCTGTGATAGAAAAGAAAAACTAACTTTATTCAAAATCAATAGTTCGTAGAGCCTCCATGAGAGGTAATTAGAGCTTGGACCCTCCGGGGTATACTTTCCACAAGTCTTTGTATGACAGCTAGTGGTATTTTCTTCTACTCGGCTTGGAGAAGACATAGAAGTTCCTTCCGATTTTGCGCAGGTAGTGCACCCCTGAATTCGGCGATGCAACTCTTCCCAGAGGTTCTCGATAGGGTTCAGGTCTGGACTCTGGGCAAGCCAGTCCATTCGATGAGCTCCATTGGCACCATATCAAGCCTTGGTTAGCGTCGAAACATGACAACTGGCGTTGTCGTCCTGAAAGTAACAGGGGTCCAACCCGTAAAACTGCCACAACGTAGGAAGCCCATTGTCATCCAAAATAGAGCAGTAGACATCGGAGTTGAGCTTACCATGAATGGGGATCAGGGTCCCAGCCCATTCATTCCCAGCCCACGCCAGACCCAGACCCTGCCATCCTAACGGTAAAGGGTGAACCTTGATTCGTCACTCCAAAGAACCCGTTTCAACTGATCTACGGTCGAATTTCGATGTGCTTTGCACCACATTAACCGAGCAGCGCGGTTGGACTTTGTGATCAAAGGCTTATGGGCAGCAGCACGACCATGAAAACCAAGCGGATGTGCTTCCTTACGGATGGCATTCATTGAAACAATACTCCCGGATGCCTGTTGAAACTCCTCGTGGATGAGGGCCACCGGTTGGGTGCTGTTGTTCCGAATTTCTCTGGACAGCACTCGCCGGTCTCTATCTCCCAGTTTCGTTGGTCTGCCGACTCGGGGCACATTCCGACAATCACCGCTCACCTTCCACTTCTTTAATCACATAGGCCACTGTCGATTTTGAGTACTTCAGATCGCTAGATATGTCCCTTAAGGATCGGCCACATTTGTGATACCCGATAATTATACCTTTCTCGAAATCAAAGAGCTCCGAACTGCGAGGCATCTTTCATGCGACTAAAGCCGATGCTGTTTCCTACACAATATATACCGACGGAGTCCGTGACGTACCTTAGGACCGCAGATATCGTCATTTGCATAGGTGTCCAAATACTATTGGTAGTCCGTGTATATAAAAAGCATTTACTTTTGTATTTCATTTATTCAGTTTTCTGCAGGGTTGTATATACTACAATGCTCGCTTTTTAGTATTCTTCTGTTGCAGTTTCAGAGGAATATGAGCTTAAATTTTAACTATTTTTTATTATTACTATTTTTATATAAACGCCGAACACAGTACTTTCAAACTTCTTTTCTCTCTCTTTATACATGCAGTAGCGGGCTGCGGCCAAAACAAAAATTGTAAGTTCTATGTACACTTGAACAAAATGCAAAAAATCATTTCAATATGAATGAAATCAGTTCATTCTTTATACGAAACAACCAAGTCGTAAATAAGTTTTTTGTTGCCAAACCAGGAAACATAAACTTTGGACATCTCAGGCTAATACGTATATGTATGACGGCATGATTTAAATTTAATGTTATATAACTATTTTTTCTCAATATTAATAAAAGAATTACCGTGGCAATAACATACCGTGTCAGAATATCTCAACATCAATATTCAACGTCAGAATATAATATTATGTAATACTAACATATTTAATGCTATTTTTATTTCGTATTTTGTAAAACTTGCAACTTTTATTAACAAACTCTACTATTTGAAAGCGAGCAGTGGCAACCCTTTTCGAAATAATGATGAGAATGGTTGAAATGGCTTCCTACAAATTTTTGGAATCCGGAAGTAATTCTCTCGAAACTCAAGTCACCGCCGTTCTGGAGGAGATGATTCTAAAAACAAACAAACAAACAAACAGACGTGTACAGATTTTAATAGTATAAATATACACATATCACACACACACACATCTATATATCTATATATATATATATATATACGAGTGTGTGTAATGAAGCAGACTTAGATGTAATGTTGTAAAAAAGTTGATGTGCACAAAATGTTGATCCATATAGAAGACCCAGTCGGCAGAGTTGGAAGAGTCCAGTCGTACGGCAGACATGTTTGAAGAGTGTGTTGCTGGAAAATGGCGTTACAGCTTTGAAATTCATCCCATTATCCACCTTCATTCATTCACTAAATTGTTGTATGACTTCAAATGTAAAATTACAACCTTGAAAGAAATATGCCTTCCGTTTATAAGCAATTTTACGGAAAAAGAAATAACGGCAAGATTCCTCTTGTAAATGTTAACCGACTTGCTACTTTCGGCCGATGGAAAACATGTAATCGTATGCTGTTTATTTACAGAAGAAATTTAGAAGTTTAAATACCTTTTCAGTCAGAACGCTATCCAATACACGTGTCATTCAAACGGCGGCGATCAAATGCTGTAGACTGTGTTTTTGCACACTGAGAAAAAAAGTAGGGGCAGTTCTATATCTCCCTTTCTACTGGACCGATTGACGAAATTCAGATTGCGTTTTTCATGTCTCGAAAGCGCGACTTAGGATATATATTAGATTTACATATAGCATTATTCTAACATAGGTATTTTGAAGCAAAATCGGGCTTTTCTGAAATGACATGCCAATTCGTTTCCATATTTCGATTCTACAGCTCAGATTATGCCTAAATATTAAATTTTATAAAATTTGGTGAAAATTTAGAGAGAAATTCAAAAATTTATCTTGGTACATTTTTTTTTCAGTTTGCGCCAAGTTTAATTTACTTGGTGAACTTTTCAATTTATGGCAACCTATTGTCCTTTCCTTTTTTTTAATTGTAGAGGAGCGGGAAAAAAGTCATCTTTAGTACTTTCAAATAATTTTAACAAAGTAAGTAAACCACATTTGGCGTTATTATCGCTCAAACAAAAGATGCGAAATTTCAAAATGTACTAATATGTAAATTCATAGATATCTTAAAACATTTTGAATAAAAAACTTTAATTTTTTGCACGTGTGCCTAGAAATACATCTACTTTAAGACGACGTTAAACATTTTATAGGTTGCAATAAAAAAATGTTTTCGAAAAATTTATAAAAGAAATATTTAAAAATACAAATTTTTAAAACAATCATAAACAATGTGCGAATTATATTAAGCCTACATTTGGAATTCTTGAAGAAGGAATCAAGTAAGTTTAATAATAAAAATGAGATATTAATAAATATATATAAAATTCAATTAGCACTGAGGTGTTAGAATTTTGAAAGCTAATTTTTTAAAAACTACTCTTGCGATTTTTACAAAACTTGGCAGTTTGACATCATTTGAGTCGTAGAATCGAAATATGGAAAAACACTGGGATGTCATTTCAGAAAAAGTCCGATTTCTTGTCAAAATATCTATATTAAAACAATGCTATATATAAATCTAATACATATCCTAAGTCGCGCTTTCGAGACATGAAAAACTCAAGTTGAATTTCGTCAATCGACTCAGTAGAACGGTAGATATAGAACTGTCCCATTTTTTTATCTTTTGCGCAATGTACATGGCTGCTTCTTACTATGTGATATGATGAACCTGTTTCTTTTTGTAATATCTGGTGACACGAGGGCAACATTTGAGACGGAATGGAGGTTCTATATCTCCGTTCGGAAAGGACAGCCTTTGTCACGTGTTTTTATATTAGAATGATTTACTTATGGAAGATGATATACCAGTCGCTGGCAATCAACTAATCAAAAGATGAGAGAAAGTAAATCTAAAATCTTGTCATAAACAAATGACTCAGTAATCTGCGACAAAAATTACTAAAAATAATTTAAACAAAAATGCTTATTTGTTGAAATCTTGATTTTTGATCTGAATTTGTGCTCAGCATCTCCTCTTAGAATTATCGGGCTTTTATAACTTAAGGAACTACCAACGTCAGAAAGGGCTTCAAATATTGCTTATATATAGTCTTATATATAAGTTTCGAACATTCGGGCCTGACAGTATGATGTAGGTCGTTTATTTCTGAAATCTGACAATGAGGCTATTTCACGTTATTAGCCTACACCATTTTAAATTTATTTTTCGTAGCAATTTTCATAAAATTATCGGTATTCAAAACACGAATTGTTTCCAATCTTGAACGAATATAAATCATTGATTACTTCTGCTCAAAAATATGAATACCTTACTCCAGGGATGTCATTTTCTGAGACATTTACGTAATGTTTTTGTGTCACATATTAATATACTTTTAAAATAATCCATGAATATTTTATCAAAAGCACCAAAGAACGGAACAGCTATTGGTAAAATCATTTGCCGGAGACTGACGGATGAGAACGACAGGACACGACGAAAAATACTATGCATCATTATCAAGCATTAAAGAAAATAGAAAAGATATAGGATTCTTGTATTGAATTTGAGTTTATCATTTCCTGATACTCGTATTCTTACAGAGAGAATAAAGAGAAAAAAATAAAATTTAAGAATGTTCTTAAGACTACAGATCTATTCAAAAGTAAAGTATGGAAGTGGTTTAGAAGAAACTGGGTGTGATAAAATAAAGAAACGTGGAAGAATTTCAAGATAAAATCTTAATTTTTTTTTTCATTTTCTTTTTTATGCAAGGCGCGTGACAATTATTCGCGCGAAAGATGCTTCTGAATTTCTTGATTCTATTGAAAGCAGATTTTTGAGAAAGAATAGAAAGCTGTTCGTTCAGCGAATGTTTCAGGACGAAAATAGACTTTGCCAGGAAATAGAAGTGAATTGAATAAATGTGATTAAAAAATTTTTACTAAGAACAAATGCATACAAATACGTGAATATCAGAAAGAGAGAGAAAGAGTTTTGTAAATTTTTCTTCTCTCATCCATATCTTATGTTTTGTATAATTCATAATACGAAAAAGAAAGAATATAGATTTTAGCCATTTTCCACGCTTTATTTAAGCCAGTTTTTTTTATTCGTTTGGACCAAATCTTGACATCAATAATTAACCATCTTCTACTTACCCAGTGTTTTTAAATGTTTTGTAAAACATACGCATTTCGATGACAAAAGCCGGTTTTTGTTCTTCAAAATTCGACATCTAATTTTTCTCACATATTCCTGATTAAGCTGAGACTAATAATCATAAGGCTTTCATCTTTATACCAGAAGATAAATAAAAAAACTAATATTATAATCCAGTAGAGTGAAGACTGTTTCCTATTTTTAATATAATTTAGAAAATTTTCATGATTTTCGTAAATAATTCGAAGTTATTTAGTTCTAGCGCAGCTAACAATAATGAGATTTTATTTTTAAATGTTGCTAAGCCTGATGTTTCAATAACGGGTGATCGGAATTCAAATCAAAGAGAAAGTTAAATTAAATGAACATAAATTTAGCCAATAGATAGATCGGAAAACCTTACAAAACATCATCACATGACGTGTACTTAATCCTGAAAGGCATTAATATTCCTATTTTTAAAGGCGGTTATTTTTCTTTATTTCGTTTCTATATTATATAAACTAAAGAGTAATAAAGTAAAATATATAAACAAATGCTTCAAGTTATACAATTTCGTTAAACGCACTAGTTTAGCGCATTTAGCTAAAAAGTAATGTTTTAGTAATATTTTAGAGTAATAGAAAAGTAGTACTTGAGTAATACTAAAAATAATATTTTAGAGTCTTCATAAAATTTTAGGAGAGGGAATAAAAATAAAATCGTAGGTGTTCATATAAAAATTGCATTGGAACATTAAAAACAATCAACAGCGTAGAAATGGCTTACGTAAAATGATTACTTTCACTTCACTTAAATTTCTTCTTGACAATTTTGGCTGATAACTGACAATTTTGACTGAAAATCCAAAATAATAATAATAATAATAATAATAATAATAATAATAAAATCTGAGAGTTTCAGATTTTAAAGTACATCCAAAGGGGCGTTTTTTTTGCAACATTTTTTGTGTTACCTCTATTTATTAAATGTCATGTTCTTCGCACTTAAACCATAAAATTCACTTCAAGAGCAATATCGCAAAATCATTTTAAATTGAGCATACCTTTTAGAATTTTCGACACACAATCTCATGCGGTGGAGATAAAAATGTTTTTTCTGTACAACGTTCCCATTGCTCGCTTTGAAATGCTTGAGTTTGTTAATCAAAAATTCGTTCAAGTGTTACAAAATATGAAATCATTAAGAAAACAAATTCCAAATTTCAAATTTGGGCTTCCAGATGCCCATATTCGCATTAGGATTTCGTCATTCAAATTTGGATGGCTCTAGGTACCGTTGTTTTATCACAGTGCGAGAAACATACATACATTTATGCAGATTATTCATTATTTATTTTATTCAAATATAATACAGGGCGATAATATTGGGTGGCAACAATTTGAAAAGTGAAACGGACATTCAGAGTGATTCGACGCAAAATCGCAAAACGAAAACGATAGTCCCACAGGAACAAAGCCCCTTTGGACTAAAATAATTCACATTAGTAAATTAGTATAAAGATTCGTCCGAGGTATAATCGGGCAAATTAATAGCATTTATCTGATCAGGCTTCTTTTTACGATTTGGTTTGCGTTTTTCCGAACAATTGGAAGATAAAATATTTATTGAATGATTGAGCTTAGACTTACTGCTCTAATTTGAGCAGTAATATAATATAATAATAAAAAAAAATCTGAAAGTTTTCAGATTTTAAATTACGTCCAAAGGGGCCTTTTTTAACATTTTGCGTGAACAATATTTATTAAATATCAAGTTCTTCGCACTTAAACAACAAACTTCAGTTCGAGAGCAATATCGCAAAATAATATTAAATTGAGGATATCTTTAGAATTTTTGATACACAGGCTCACGCGCTGGAGATAAAAATGTTTTTTCTGTGCAGCATTGCCATTGTTCGCTTTGAAATCTTCGTGTTTGTTAATCAAAAATTCGTTAAATTTTTACAAAATATGAAATAGATAATAAAACGAAGTCCAAATTCTTACTTCCAGATGCCCATATTCGTAGTAGGATTACGCCATCCAAAATTGGATGGCTCTAGATACCGTTGTTTTATCATAATGCAGGAAACATACACACATTTATGCAGATTATTCATTATTTATTTTATTCAAATATAATACTGGGCGATAATATTTGGTGGCAACAATTTGAAAAGTGAAACGGGCATTCAGAGTGATTCGAGGTAAAATCGCAAAACTAAAACAATAGTCCTTCAGGGACAAAGCCCTTTTGGACTAAGAAAAACTGTACGAAAATAACGGAACATTCAACATTTCGTTGGATATCCTTTTTAGTTAAGATTACACTTTTCATATGCTTTAACATGAATTCAGTTAATGTTTTCGTGTAAGAATGCTATATTTGCTTCATTTTGCGTAAGTATTGCTCTCAGCAGATCTTTTGAAGAAGTATCAAGTTTCCTTATTTCGAACTCAATACTATTTTAAATGAAGTTTTCCTGATTTATTTCCGATGTGCGTACGGATTCGTAACAGACTGAATGCACAAGTCTGATCTAGTTTAATAAAAATTTATTTTTATTGAATTCAGAACACTGGAATTTTCCAGAGAAATATTCATTCAAGTGTTCACAGTATCGTAAAGTATAATCAGTAATTACACTTCAAACTACTAAGAAAGATAAACACAACGCAATGCAAAGCGCATCTAAAGAGAAAGCTAATCCGATCTCACGCTAAACTCACAACAGTAATAACAGCAGCTAACTCAACAACTGGAGAGCAGATGCTCTCTCTTTAGTCTCAAATAGTTTTCAATCGGTTGCGAGATATTTCTAATACTTTCTACTTCTCGAAATTACTGGAAAGCCATTACGGTTAAAGCTAACATAGTGGTCAATTACATTTATTTAATTTCAATACTAATTACCGAGATATCCATTTAGTCACTGTTCAATGCACGTGACCCTGTGTTCTTACTTTTCCGGCATAGCTTTCTCTTAAATTTTGTTTCACTTTCCATTACACAGAAAAACACAATTTTAATTATACTTCTAATAAAATTACCTATCTAAATACAAAATTCGTAACAATATAACAAAAGAGAGCATGTTCCCTAAACAATAATGACAATTGCAATGTACCGTCTTTTTCCGAAAATAAGACACTGTCTTACTTTCTTTTTTGGTCCAAAATACGCGCTAGGGCTTATTTTCGGGGGAGGGCAAAAATAAAAGTATATTTATATATTTTTATTTAATATTTATTTTACACAGAATACAAAAATTTAAATTTATTCAATTATAGTCTGTTATCTTCTAAAATAAAAGTATATTTATATATTATTATTTAATATTTATTTTACACAGAATACAAAAATTTAAATTTATTCAATTATAGTCATGTTATCTTCTTCTGGAACATCGTCATAAATAAAATTCTGAATTATATTCTGATTTTCTTCCAAATCCATTTCCTGTTGAATCATTGGTCGGAATCTCTCACGTCTTGCGATATAGCTATCGTTAAATAAATACCCACGTTTTACGTTACATTATTATACGTTACACATTATACGTTAAATGAATTTTTTACCCAATTCACAACTTCTTGTATGCCTGGTTTTACAAAATTACCTCGATAATTTCTCACCATTCTGTTTTCAATATATTCATTGATTTCTATCCGCAAATGATCCTTGAATGGCTTGTTTATTGCAATGTCAAGTGTCTGGAGGTAACCAGTCCTTTCTGCCGGAATCATTATTTGATGAATCTTCCTCTCAGCAAGAAAGTTTTTCATGTCTTTAGCGCGGTGAGTACTGGCTGAATCCCAAACTAGTAAACCTCTATTCTGACCCCTCAACAGTGGTGGCAGCATAAAATCAACCCACTTTCTTATAACTGCTTGGGTGCACCAGGCTTTTTCACTTTCAATGACATAAATTCCTGAAACACGTTGAATCTGGTCTTTTTTACCTTTAGTGATTAAAAATGGCGATACTTTCTTGCCATCTAGACGAATCGCCAAAATACAGGTAACACGTGCACTATCGTAACCGGTAGAAGGAACGTAAATTGACGAAGAAGCCTTGTGATGAACTGTCGTTTGAGCTCCTTGGCCTAGGAATACCGCGGTCTTATCCATAGCAATCATGTTGGAGAGTTGGTATTTCGAAAAATCGGTGCCATCAACAAAAAGCTTAAACGCAAGTGCACGCTTAACAACTTCATTGTCTTCCAGCTTAAACAATGTTGTTGATCTCCTTAGAGACAGTTCATATCGTTTAAGGAAGTTGTCCAACCAGTGTGACGATGCTTTAAATTCTTCTGTGGATATATCAAATTCAATTGCTGTTTCAAGGGCAAATTTTTGAATATCAGCCCTGCGCACAACCAAAGCCATTGCTGTCCTGCCTGCAATCCATTCCCAGATGCAATCTTCCAACTCAGAAAATAACGGCTGCCGATCTGATCCAAGTCTGCGTTTTTTCTCATTTCCTTGGTCCATCAATTGACACAGGTAATCGTAGTCTGTACGCCATTTACGAACCATGCGGAGATCCAGCATCTTCTTTTTACAGAATGTTACAAGATTTACACCCCTGGAGTCTTCCACGATTCCCTTTTTGTACTCGACGGAATAGCTCTTTCGTTTTGTACTCATTTTAACTGGGGTTAAAAATTATTCACTTTATTTTTAAATAAAATTATGTATGAGGAAATAATCGAATTTACAAGACTAAAATGAATGAACGTTATATACCTGCACTGTCGCTCAATGTAGACTACTGCCTTATGTTTTATTTTTAAGATAAATTCCAAAAATTAATTTGAAACGAACTGCAGAGGTAAACAATTAATTTCTCGGAATATTTTGTTTCAAACATTTCTCTGAAATACGAGTATTAGGAAGGCTAAACATATTATTACTTATACTTGATAAATCAACAGCATTTTTTAACGAATTCTTTTTGTCACATTATTTTAAATAGGGATTATTTTCGGGGGATGTTTTATTTTACAAAAAGTTCCGAAAACCACGATAGGGCTTATTTTCGGAGGATGTCTTATTTTATAAAAAGTTCCGAAAATCACGATAGGGCTTATTTTCGGAGGATGTCTTATTTTCAGAAAAAGACGGTAATTATAATTACAATGTAGTTAAAATTACATTGCAATTGTAATTACAAAATAATTGCATAATCTAATAATAATTATCATGTAATTGCAATTACGGACTCCGATTACAAATTATACTCCCCCCAACTATGTTCCAATGTAGCTGCTATGCTAATTCTATTTTTTAATGACTACAGGCAACAAATCCCATATCATATCTCTGCTGGAATATTCATAATGAATACATTTGTTAAATGCAATTAGAAACAGGAAGCGTTTGAGGAAAGTAAACCTCAGATAAACTATTCAATACAAACGAGAAACATTAGATAACTTTTTTTATTTTCGACAAAAATAATGGTAGTCAAATGAAATTTTCTATTTTTTAATTTTTTAAATGGTTCATTTTTCTATTTACTTTAAAAGTGATATTCTTTTTAAATCGAATATTGTAATATAAAGCACAGCTACAAAGTAAATTCCAACTAAATTTTCGCTTCCTATTTTAATCAAGATTTCAGACAGTCCTACTGACTGTAAATTCAGTTTAAACGGAGAGAAATACCAGAATAAATAAACATATGCAAAACAGTAAATATTTGGCTCTTTTTTGGACTATTTAAATTGAAAAGTAAAGACAGCAATTGCTAAAAGTTTTCTGTATTAAGTTACTTATTCAGTAGCAAATTCTCACTCAGATGTATGCGGTTATATTATTCTAAAATTCATAACTTTATTTTCCCAAACTAAGTGTCCCATAGCTTTTTGAAATAAATAAGAATGGATGGCAAGAATAAATCCATAGAGTTCTGAAAGGTTTTGTAGGACTAAAGAATATATTATGAATATCTTATAACTTGAAATTTTGAAACCTTCTTTTATATAAAACAGATTTCTATCTGCGTTAAAAATCGCTTTTAAAACAATTTTAAAATCTTAACTTTCACTCGTATTAAAATGCTAAAATGTATTTTATTACCACTAATGTTTTTACTAATTATATGATTGCTTACCACTGGGAATCCGAGACTAGCTATGTTTTCTTCAGTTTAAAAAAGTTAAAAAGAAGTCCTTATTACTAGAATAACGCCTATTTGCCGTAAAATGTTTTACGGAAAACCTAAATAATGCACTTGGAAGAAAAGTTGCAAAAGAATGCGGGATATAAAAAGATGCTTTTTCTACAGTGGTAATTAATTATAAAGTATTAGTGCTTTAAAGTTAATTGATTTTTAACTCTTATTTTGTAATATCTTCCAATTTGAGTTTAATTTTCTGGAAAATGTATGTCACTCTGATGTAATTTTGATGCAAGAAGTAGAAGAGCTATCAGGACTTGTATTTCTTCTCATCTGCTTGGCGAACATGACGTGTCCTGCCTAGACAGTGAGTTTAACTGCAAACTATGTCCTATGGAGTGTAGCAAAGACGACAAGATGAGAAGGGTTAAATTACCCTTCATTTTCCACGATATCATAGGCGCTCCCACACTTCCGTGTACAAAGACCAACCACTTGTGGTCTGAACGTAAAAATATAAGACTACTAACTAACTAAAATTTAAATAAGAGCTAACTTTTAATATTTTACACAGATGACTAATACTAAGACTGGCCTTTTAAATTTCTTCATATGTAGTACGCAAACTGCGGAAAACTACAATACGTCTTTAGCTTTCGAGAGGACTAAAACCTCTGGCCTTAAAGACGGACAGTAATTGATGGCAAGCTCGCGTGAAGTCTAGTGGCAAGAGGGCTCACTCTCTCCCATTCTTCTTACTTGAGTTATCTTCATTTTCTGAGAGCTACAATCCAGCTTCCGAAATGATGTTTACAGCCGAAAACATCGAGGACGAAAACGTCGTGGTACAAAACATCGTGGGAGAAAGCCTGCGATGTTATCGTCATGCGATGGTTCGTAGGTACTTTATTTTTTACCACAATGTTTTCGAGCGCGATGTTTTTAAACTGCGAAGTTTTTGAACCGCTTTATTTTCGATGACGATGTTTTGTACCACGACGTTTTCGCCTTGCATTGTTTTCTCCGCGACGTTTTCGCCCCCGATGGTTTTGCCGCGATGTTATCGGCGGACACCGTTTCTTTCACCTCTTGATAAAGTATTTGAGAAGAATCTTAATGTCTCATATCCAATGGTACTTTAAGATCCACCACATCTTCGTTTAAGGACATCATTAGGGAAACTGGCCGTATTTATATATGGCTGTTTGTTACCTGTTTCAGCAAGACAGCTTGGGATTAGTTACCTCAAAGACCGTTATTGGAAATCACTTGCAAATGTTTATGCAAAAATTATACCAGAATTTATGTAAAAACACATAAAAAATCATTTACTTGCAAAAATTATACGTGACTAAGCGAATTCACGCGAATGTGCTGGAAAAGTAACTGATATTATAGCTGACTGAAGACTTATGACCTGTTTCAGCAAGACAGCTTCCGACTCGCTACTTCAAAGACCGTAACTGGAAATCATTTGCAAATGATTACACACACACAAAAAAGAAAAACAATTAAGCGGATGTGCTGGAAAAGTAACTGATACTACAGCTGAATGAAAGCTGTGTTTATATTACTTGCTTCAGGAAGATAGCTTAAGACTCGCTACCTCGAAGATCGTTATTGAAAATCCTTTGCAAATGTATTTAAGCAGAAACATTTATACAAAAGAAATCATTTATGAGACCACTTAAATCAAACTCTGTCTTTAAGAGAGATCTGATTCACAGCGTGACAAAATGGTGAATTAAGGAACGAGGAGTTATGTCTGCATTTGCATCTAATGTTCAGATTTTCGCAAACATGATGATTGAAGCAACATGATGAGCGTGTTCAGTGGCCTGTTTGGTGGTCCGTTCGCAAACGTGGCGAACGTACTATGGTTTTGGTAGACTATGATATACTTGTCTAGGAAAAATAGATTATCGCGCAGATATCCGCCACATCATCAAATGTAGATGCATCGAATATTTGAGACATATACAGAAAATATTGCTGAATTTCCAATTTTTCAGTGTGATAAAATTTGATAAGGTTATATAACTTTTTGCGAATTTGTAAGATGTTTCACTGAATATATGAATACTTTTGTAAAACAGAAATTTATAATAAGATAAAAGTAATTTTTTTAAAATTCAAAAATGGAAAATTTAAAACTAAATGAATATTTTTTGTTTTAAAATATCTGACTGAAAGCTATCTTATGATAAAGATGTGATGGTGCTATATTGAAAAATATATAGCTGTTTGACTATTTGTTACATCTTCATTTTGCGCAGTAAATTCAGACTATAAAAGTCTAACTATAAACAAAGTCTAGCTATTTATCGCTGTAAAAATACACTAATTAAGGATGATGAATTAAATATACAGTTGCAACTAAATCGTACTACAAATATGTTAATAAAGTTAATTATCTTTGGGAATTCTTAATTTCCTTATTTGAAGAAAAAGATACATATTAACTTCGCCGATGTATTAGATTAAATACTGTAAGTATTTTTGTAAATTTAATGCCATTATAAGATTGAATTTTACCTTTTATTAAATATTATTCGAAAATTACTTTTTACATTGAATAAATTTTGTCAAACTCGCCAGACAGTTTATAGTAACAAACAACGAATTTATAAAGTATTAATTCAAAAATCTTCAATTCCAAGTTAATTAACGTACTAATCAAATATCTTCTTTTCACATAAAGTTATTTTTTAATTTATCTGAAGTCTCTTCATGCAAATTCTTAAAAATGAACAACCGTACCTTTCTCATAAGTCCTTTTGTTCCCTGATGGAATATTTAAAGACGCACAAATAAAATTGAAATCCAGTTTTAATTTTCTTTGTTAGCCAAAGCCTTTCAGTTCCTCTGTTTATTTGAATTTGAGTTTTATGAGCTTCGAAATCAGTAGGGGATAAGTAGGGGATCTTTTCTCTGTAACTTTACTTAGCTTGCTGTTTTTACCTCTTTTATTCTATTTTTATATTCTTTTGTTTAGCAGGTACTGTTGATAGAACTTGGTGTATTGCATAACAAAGAAATACCGCTTCCATTGAAAATTGCAGTTTTAGAGACGGTGAGTTTGTTATTCTTAAAAACCTTACTTAGATTATTATATGTTAGAAGTAAGTAAAAATTTTTAACTAGAAAGTGAATTGCATTTATTTGGCTGAGACATAAAGCACATAATTTTATTTCTGCATATGTTTATATATATATATATGTTACTGTGAAAGACCGAAATCTGGAGAATGTCGACTTTCACCGGTGAATGTCAACATTCACATAGTCGCTTCGTGTATGTCCGAAATATTTTCCAAATATTCTTATTTCTGACTTACACCAGTGAATGTCGACATTCACCATGTACTAATGGTGAATGTTGAATATATGAGAATATTATATTTTCTTCTCCGTAATTCAGTCGCGAAAAAACACACAAGTACTTAAAACACACAATACATTCAAAATGAGAAAGGAAAATAATAGAAGTTAAAAAACTTACTTAGTTATACAGTACGTAGTAAATGAGAAGATAAAATAATAGTCATAAAAAACTTACTAAATTATGTGATTCAAATCTGATTAATTGCAACAACTTAAACTATTATGAGACTTTGAATTGCCCAAGAGGCCCTCGCTTTTACAACTGCATTTATGGGAAACAGCCAGTCGCCTCTTTTCGACCCACACCAGAGCATATCTGTGATTGTCGACATACACCGGTGAGGGTCCGAATGTACAAGAATGTAATGCAATATTCGATCTTTCACCGACGTATTTGACGAATGTTGACATTCTCCGGTGAAAGTCGACATTCTCCAATTTCGGTCTTTCACGGTAACATATATACGCAGTATGTTGTTCTTAGAAATTATTATTTATCATATTTTAAGATTTTAGATTGTAAGACAGAGCTTATTCTGCCTCTGTAGGCCACGTTACTAAGTTTCTAGAGCAGACAAGGTTCGTATTCTTTGGCATTTGCATTATAATCGCCGATACTGAATCTCCACACCGGTTAGCTTGTGAGCCAATTTCATGTTAAATTGATTTGTGTATCCTTCGGCTGTTAAATTACTTAAAATTAAACTTTTGCCTTATGCTGTTATACTAAGTACGTCTCTATAATTGGTTGGCTGATTTGTAAGCACCAAGTGTGTCTTTTGTTCGCCTTACTTTTACATGAAAGGGATTTTTACACCTTTCTGTATGCAAAACATACGAAACTTCGTTTGTTTAAGTTCTTAATTTTTTAAAATTATCATTACCATTTATTGTAATTTGACTTGGGCAATGCATTTTGTCATAATGTTACAAGATATTTCTCTTGCCTTCTTCGCATGCTTTCGTGGTGTAGTGGTCAGCACGCTCGACGCGAACCGAGAGGTCCGTGGCTCGATTCCCGGTAAAGGCTTTGCTCATTTTGCATCTCCATTGCTTTCAAAAAATAACCTAATGACTCTACAAGTGGCGTCCGAACTAAAAAAGGTGGTGCATGATAATTCTCCACCACCACGATTGGCGATTGGGGCCCCTAACCCCCAGTCGCCCTTTAAAAGGGGAGTATATAAGGTATTTCTTCCGCCTTCTTCACGTGCCTTGGTGGTGTAGTAGTCAGCACGCTCGACGCGTAACCGAGAGGTCCGTGGTTCGATTCCCGGCGAAGGCTTTACTCATTTTTCATCTCCATTGCTTTAAAAATATAACCTAATGACTCTACAATGTAAATAGAATGTTTTTGAAATGGCGTGGACCGTTGCTTGATTGATTGTAAACTGGGATCAAGGGAAATACTGTAGGTATTTGAAACCAAAAAAATACTAATATAGATTATTTTGCCATAATTTATGATGCAGTTTAAAATCTAAATCCCTGCCAGTGAAACTAGCGGATAAAAATAAGTAAAATACGCTTTAACGCTTATGTTTTAGGTACATAATTTATTACAAACCTAATATGTGTTGTAATCGAAGTTCTAATGGACGTAAGTCGGAATTTGTGTTATTTTAAACTACCAATATAGTTTCACTCTATAAAAGGAACTCTTCTAATAAGAATGTATTACAGTGAAACCACAATAATGTTTTACACACCCTTTCTGACGTTAAGTTTGTAAATGCCATACTGCGAACTTGTTTCTTTTTCAAATAGTAATTTTTTTCACCACCAAAACGTTTGCTAATATCATTCTATATGTCATACATTTATTACTTAATTATTTCGTTACTTTAAATCGATTATCTTACAACGTACCGCACAAGAAACATAACCCGTGTTATAATTACAATAACTTTTAACCAGAATAAAAAAGAAAAAAAATCTGAAAATTTTCAGATTTTATATTACGCCCAAAGGGGCCTTTTTTTTAACGTCTTGCGTGTTACCTTTATTTATTAAATATCATATTCTTAGCATTTAAGCCATAAAATTCAGTTCAACAGCAATGTCACAAAATAATTTTAAATTGAGCATATCATTAGGATTCCCGATGCACAGTCTCGCGCACTGGAGATAAAAATGTTTTTTTTTTAGTACAGTGTTGCCATCGTTCGCTTTGAAATCGTTGTTGTTAATTAAAAAGTTCTTTAATGTGTTAAAAAATAGGAAATAGATAATAAAACAAATTCCAAATTAGGGCGTCCAGATGCCCATATGCACTCATAGGTGGAGGATTACGTTATTCAGAATTCGATGGCTTTAGGTACCTTTGTTTTAACACAGTGCGAGAAACATACATACTGTTACGGATTTCGTATTTATTTCGCTATTTATTTAGAATTGTAATTAAAATTGCTTTATTTTCCCGTGCAACGCTGACAATTTAGCTACTCAGAAAAGTAAAAATACAAGAGCGCATGTATTTAATATTTAATAAATAAATATCTCGTAATTACTGTTGCCATCCACAAATAGGGAGAAAAATCGAGGTTTTATAAGAATATTCTAGTAAATAATTAAAAAGCTTATAAAAAGCGAATCAAAACACCTCATCTCAGTTGTAGTTATAGCTGTTTTAAGCGAACTGTTGTTTACTTAATGCTGTGATTGATTATAGCTAAATCGCTGTGAGACAGAATTAACTTTATCTGTTTTGAATTGAATTCTGTTTAAAGTTTGAGATATTGTGATATTGTACGAATATCTCTGAGGAAATATGTCAGTATTTTGTTGTATTTCGTGTGAAAAGAACAAATTTTATTAACTTTTTATCGAGTTGTGCATTAAATCCATTACGAACCCGCAACAGTACATTTATGCAGATTCTTCATTATTTAATTTCTTTAAATATAACACAGGGCGATAATATTTGGTGGCAATAATTTGAAAAATGAAGCAGACATTTAAAGTTTTCAACACAAAATGCCAAAACGAAATTAATAGCCTTTCTAGGCTAATGCCATTTGGGCTAATTATTACGAAATCCCAGCATAAAAATGCAGATACAGATGGCAGCGATGCCAAGAAGCATTACGTTAAATTGTCAGAAATATCGATTTTGTTATGTAATGTAAATATTATCCATTTCCATTAAATTCTTGTAACCTATCGCAGTTTTTTACTTGTCTTATTAACGATAATTATAAAACTTTTTAGTACACATTTTGTTCAGAAAGTATTAAACAATTATTTTCGAAAAGGGCTAAATCATTAGCTCGAGAAAATCTTATCCAACGAAAAATTAAATTGTAAATTAAAGAAAGTTGTTGAAATACTATTAACGAAAGAAGCCTTTAATGCTTTCTCATTCTTGTCATGTCTCTTTTATATAGCAAGATTATTTATAAACTTACTTGTAGTGGGAGTTTCACAAGCATAAAAGTGTTTCGAAGGGCTTTCGTGTAGAAACATGTAGTCGTGGAATACGTGAGAAGAATTTCAAGATTCGCTTAATAAGATACCGAAGATAAGAAAGAATTTACCTTTTACTCTTGTTTGTAATTCAGATGTCTAGTTTGTGCTTATAATCACATATAGAGTTGGATTTGAGAAATAGATACATACGCCTAAACAATGTTTAAAAATTTAGAAACTCGCGTTATATTAAATTGAGATCTTTAAATTTACTTACGTATTAAAAGTGTTGATTACCAAATTCACTTCCATTTTAAGAAAGCTAAAAATGGGATCTTTTAGGGAAAAATAAAGTTAATTATTTTGCGCATAAGTTGGGAGTTCTACTAAGAGTCACCCGGGATCTCACTGCACGTAGAAGGCCATAGCTGTATTATTGAATCCAGGAACCAATACTGTAATATGGGTTATTTTTAGGCTCTACTGCCTAAGTAGTGCACTGCGGAAAAAAAGGGGGGCAGTGTTATATCTTCCATTCTACTGGGCCGATTGACGAAATTCAAATTGCGTTTTTCATGTCTCGAACGCTCCACTTAGGATTAATGTATATTAGATTTATATATAGCATTATTCTAACATCGGTATTTTGACACAAAATCGGACTTTTTCTGAAATGATATGCCAGTTGGTTTCCATACTCCGATTGTACGACTCAAATTATGCCTAAATATTAAATCTTATAAAATTTGGTGCGAAATTTACGGAGAAATTCAAAAATTTACTTTGGCGTATTTTTACAGTTTTCGTCAAGAATAATTTACTCCGAGAACTTCTTCATTTATAGCAACCTATTTTCCTTTCCATTTTTTTATTGTACACGAACGAAAAAAAAAGTCATCGTTCATACTTTCAACAAAGTGCGTAAACCACATTTGTGTTATTATCGCTTTTAAGAAATATGTCAAATTTCAAAGCGCTCAAATATATAAATTCACGTATGTCTTGAATAAAAATCTCTAATTTTTTTCAGGTATGCTTAGAAATACATCTACTTTAGGATGACAACAAAAATTTTATAGATTATAATTCAAATTTTTCTGTAAATTTTATAAAAATTGTTTAAAAAGGCCCATTTTAAAAACAAGTCATAAAAAATGGGGCAATTTTATTTGGAATGAGCATAAATTTTGAAATGTGAAAGAAGGAATTAAGTAAGTTTAATAAAAAAAGAGATATTAATAAATATATATCAAATTGAATTAACATTGTGGAGCTGAAATTTTGAGAGCTCATTTTTTAAAAACTACTCGTGCGATTTTTACAAAGTTTTACAAAACTTTGGCATAATTTGAGTCGTAGAATCGGAATAGGAAAAACAATTGGCATATCATTTCCGAAAAAGACCGATTTTGTGTCAAAATACCTACATTAGAAGAACGCTATATATAAATCTAATACATATCCTAAGTCGCGCTTTCGTGACATGAAAAACGCAATTTGAATTTTGTCAATCGCCGCAGTAGAACAGGAGATATAGAACTGTCCTTTGTTTTCTTGTGCAGTGTACTTCCCAGAGCAATTACAGAATTCCTTATGGAGACTTATAATGATGCACATGAAATGTGTCCCTTATAAGACGTCATGCATGGTGAAAGGAAGGCAAAAGGCACTTTGTCTCTGTAGCAACTGGAATTTCTCTGTAGAAACTGGTGCCATCTATAGCACTAGGAGAAAAAGCATTTTCTCTTATTATGTACAATCACTTCCAAAAGTTAAGCACGGAGAGGAAAATGCTAATTTACGGAAGCCAATTAGAATTGAAGAGGATGCATTTCACTGCAGAGGTAGATGGAAGTATGCAAATATGTTAGGTAACAGCCAATCGCACTTTCATGTCAAGAAATATGCAAAAAAGGCAGTCTTATAAAAAGCAAGCTTTATGAAGGGTTACAGAAGTTGATTGTAAGTGCTGATAGAAGGTGTTTAAAATTTTCGTACAATTTGGTTTCGAGACTGTAATGAAAATATTTATATGTAGTAAAAATACTTAAATATTTTAATTTCTTATGTAATTAAAATTGTGTTAATTTCTGTAGGTTATGAGAAATATTAATTATAATTATTCTGGTGTACAAGTGATAACCAAAATTTTGAATATTAATTTAGGGTTAAGACATGTGATTAAGAGTACATCACATTGTTTCCGCAATAACCCGAATGATAGGGATAAAATATGTGACCTACAGAGGATAGCAAAATAAAGTACTTACCCCAGACGTTGTGATAGTTGAAGAAGAAAATACAAGTTAATCATCTACAATTCACTCTATTTATTTTTCCTATCAAAAATTTTACTGCTGAGCTCACACAAATAAAACAAGAAAATTAAATAATCAGATCATAACTATAGTCCTACTATAAATGCAGAACGTCCATTCGTTTAACGATACACTTTTTGCACTAGCACAATCTATTTGCATCATTTTCTATAAATCACGAAAACCCTGGAATCGAAAATATATGTAGAGCAGCAATAAACTTGTCTTGAAATTTCTTCTGATTTTGAAGCTTCTACCAGTGAATTAATTTAGAGCAGTGCACCACGTGGCGATAGACAATGGATGAGTCTTAAATTGCACAATGAGATCGTTCATGATTCTTGCTTAAAAAATATCATTCCATGCTGGATGAATTTTCAGAAACTGCATGTAGAATGAATATATTCAATAAAAAAAACTACAGTTGGCTTTCTATAAATCAGGAAACATATCATCGGACTTTTCAGGAAAGTTAAACGTGCATCAAGAAGCGAGGTGGTAGGTGAAGAGACAGTCGGTGAAAAGACAGTCGGTGAAGAGCCAGGCCGAAGCCCGACCTTCACCCTTGAACTCCCAGCAGCGAAGAGGCAGAAACCTGTCCAACAACTGCCACCAAGGGCTTGGACGAAACGATGACGATTCTTGAAGCGATAGTTTGATGATAGATGCCGGCTTACTAGCACATTCCCTCCGGCCAAAGAAAAAGCACAGATCACCGCATGATCTTCACTGACGCTGAACACTGCATGATAAATTTCAGCGAAACACAGTTCATTGCACGATAAATTTTACTGACGCACAACACTCATTACAAGTATGATCTGGTATAATAGTTAAATCAAATGAAAAATAGTCAAAAATTATTTTATCATAATTTCACTGTCTGGGATAAGTGCTACACATATGAAGTACAATCAAAAATTAATAACTAATACATATCATACAAGTTACTCATATAGTTACAGCATACACTTTCATTATAATCTGTAGTCAAGTTACAATTTTCTCTTTGTAAATGGAAATTGTAAGCTAATACCTATTTTTACATTTCATGCATTTTCACTGTTAAACACAGCTCTGCATTAATGATCATTTTTTTGACAAGTTTCTAATTATACAGATTCTATAAATTCTTCTGAATAACATCAATTTGCCCTTGAATTTACTAAATTCATCTAGACCAATTACTCTACAATTTCATTTTCTTGAACACATTAATTTTCTTCTTCCTCTTTTTATTATTGTTATATATATATATTTTTGATACTCAAACTTGTTTTAGTAGCACAATTTTCATGTCTAGCTCGTTACTTGTAATGATCACTAAGTGTACTGCACACTTTTTTTTTTTTATAAACTCCATGACATTAGTCAACCCGGACCAGCCTGCAGCCAACCAAACGTATGAGTGAAGGTGGCCAACCGACACCCAAACTAATCATGAAAGCTCAAAAAAAATTTTTTGTTGGAAATAAACCACTAAATTCGTAACACTTACAAATGTGTGTATGTCTTCTATTTATTTATTTTTTCTAACTTAGTGAACAAGAAAAACAAGCTCGATGAAATAAATGTTCTTAATTAATCAAATTGAACCTTGGATCAACTCTTTTAAATAATTTGCTACAATGAATTTTTTGAGTTTTGTGGTCCTCGATGTCTTTTGCTATATATATGACAAGATACACTATTAAAGTTGCTAGAATTTATATAGAGATGTAGAAGCATTGTGATTTATCCTTGTATAAGATGTGTTTACAGGCTTATTTTGAGAAAGTTGATTTACTTTATCTGTTAGCTCCTGAATAATTTTATTCTGTTCAAGTCTTTCTTTGAGAAGATTATTAATCTCTAAATTTTGCTCAACATTTATACTGTTCAAATATGTTTTCTCATCATTCAATGCATTTTCTATATTATTTGCCAATTCTACAGCCTTATCAAAGGAAGATGGACCTAATTTCTTAACTTCAATCCTAATGTCTGTTCTGAGGGCCTCAAGAAATTTAGTGAGCTTCATTTTCTCTTTTAATTTATGTAAACTAGAATCCTCAACCGAATCTTCATTTATGTATTTTGTCGCTGTTGTAGTAATCTCGTCAGCTAATTCCCTAACAGATTGGTTACACTTTTGAGAAATGTTTGAGAATTGCTGTTGAATGTCCTGAAAGGATTCAACTCGTGTAAATTTATTCTTTAATAATTTTTCTAAATTTTCAAATTTATTTTCCTTAGCTGCTCTTGGATCATTAATTAGGAAATCTAGAGCTTTATCCCTACAAATTATTTTCAAAATGATTATTTTTTTTTCATCTGACCATTTTTCTAATTTAGCAATACTATTTATTTGATCATGAAAGAAATTTACATTTTCAGATAAGTTGCAACTAAATGTGGGCAGAGGAGAAGCTAGGGAAGTTGCCATACCAGTGTTAGATCTACTTTTAAGCTTTGACATGGATGAAGTAATATAGTTACTTATGTTGCATTACCTTACAATCTGCTATTTCAATTTTAATGATATTGAGATCTACATTATTTTACCCAAACACTTAGCACTCTCTCTGATAATTTACATATACATTTACCAAACATGCATATAGGTAATTTTTTTTTAATAATTTAGTAATTAATTAGGATCTCCTGCAACTTTAACCATGCATATATCAAATTAGTGATGCAATATATTTACACTCCTGGATTCTAATCATTCTGAACATTATTTTATCATTACATACCACAATCCAATGGAATTACCGAAATCAGCTTTTGATTCAAATATCTTAAAACTTTCATTAAATATTCACATATGTATAACAATACATTTGAAATTGAATTTCCAAAATAGAATTACTATTTCATGGCATATTATTCATCATTTATCATAAATTTTTTTACAATATAAATCACATGTGTAGCAAATATATTATAGGTCACACATTTTATTTGAATTCTCAACCTGAACTAAATAATTTTAAGTTATTTCTTTTGTCACGGCACCATATGTAATGAAAATATTTATATCTAGTAAAAATACTTAAATATTTTAATTTCTTATGTAATTAAAATTGTGTTGATTTCTGTAGGTTATGAGAAATATTAATTATAATTATTCTGGTGTACAAATGATAACCAAAATTTTGAATATTAATTTAGGATTAAGACATGTGATTAAGAGTACATCACATTGTTTCCGCAATAACCCGAATGATAGGGATAAAATATGTGACCTACAGAGGATAGCAAAATAAAGTACTTACCCCAGACGTTGTGATAGTTGAAGAAGAAAATACAAGTTAATCATCTACAATTCACTCTATTAATTTTTCCTATCAAAAATTTTACTGCTGAGCTCACACAAATAAAAAAAAACAAGAAAATTAAATAATCAGATCATAACTATAGTCCTACTATAAATGCAGAACGTCCATTCGTTTAACGATACACTATTTGCACTAGCACAATCTATTTGCATCACTTTCTATAAATCACGAAAAACCTGGAATCGAAAATATATGTAGAGCAGCAATAAACTTGTCTTGAAATTTCTTCTGATTTTGAAGCTTCTACCAGTGAATTAATTTGGAGCAGTGCACCACGTGGCGATAGACAATGGATGAGTCTTAAATTGCACAATGAGATCGTTCATGATTCTTGCTTAAAAAATATCATGCAATCCAGGATGAATTTTCAGAAACTGCATGTAGAATGAATATATTCAATAAAAAAAACTACAGTTGGCTTTCTATAAATCAGGAAACATATCATCGGACTTTTCAGGAGAGTTAAACGTGCATATTCCAGCGAGGTGGTAGGTGAAGAGGCAGTCGGTGAAGAGACAGGCCGAAGCCTGTCCTTCACCCTTGAACTCCTAGCAGCGAAGAGGGCAGAAACCGGTCCAACAACTGCCACCAAGGGCTTGGACGAAACGATGACGATTCTTGAAGCGATAGTTTGATGATAGATGCCGGCTTGCTAGCACAGAGACATACGTGTTTCTATGACTTCCAGAAGACGAATGGAAGATTCTGAGCGTTGGCGTGCTGTGGGGCGCATTGAAGCAGGACAGTCGATCACGGATGTTGCTCTTTTCTTCAGCGTTCATCATTCTGTAATTTCAAGTTTATGGAAACATTTCCAAACTACGCAGACAGTTGTCCGAAGGCCCGTAGCCGGTCGCCCAAGGGTTACAACGCCCGCGGAAGATCGATATATTGCTATTGTAGCCAAGCGGAATCTCAGAGCGACCTCCACACGTGTGACATCGATGGTTACAGCGTCCATTGGTAAAGCGATATCTGCAGTTGCTGTGCGCCGACAATTACATATGAGTGGATTGTACGCCCGGGTACCTCGAGTTTGTGTTCCTCTATCCGTGCAATCAATTACAGTGGTGCCGGAGCATGTCAATTGGAATGTATCTGACAGAGGCAATGTCTTGTTTACTGATGAGTCAAGATTTGCTCTGGAGCCAGATGACAAGCGTGTAAGGATATGGCGTGAACAACGCACAAGCAATCAGTCCCAAAACATCACCGAACATCACGCATTCCGAGGCGGAAGCATTATGGTGTGGGCAGGGATTTCATTAGGATATCGCACCGACCTGCACATCTTTAAACGGGGTTCTTTGACGGCTGTCCGGTATCGAAGTCCTAGAACCCATTGTGAGATTGATTGTACGCTGCGACAGTTGGCCCTACTTTTGTTTTAATGGACGATAACGCACATCCCTATAGAGCTGACATCGTCGATGACTACCTGGTGAGTAAAGGGATTGCGCGTATGGCCTGGCCAGCATATTCGTTCGACCGTAATCCCATTGAAAATCTTTGGGATGCTCTTGGCCGTGCTGTATCTTCACGTTTCCCACCTCCAGCCACTCTTATTGAGCTGGAAACTGCTCTACAAGAAGAATGACGATTGCTTAATTCTGCGGTGGTTGACCACATAATTGAAAGCATGGTCATAAGGTGTAAACTTTGTATACAGATGAAGGAGATCACATACCCTATTAATATCCTTTTTTTCATTTTATACTCCTTATTTTCTCTTTATACATAATTCTGTTTGTCTCCAGTATGTCATTATCTGATAACTTACAAAAATTTAATATTGTTTTCCTTTCTATATAATTAATGATTTTGTTTTATGCATAAATATATATGCTACTTTCCTACCGAATTTTGTGTCAATCAAAGCAGTATTCGTTGATTGTTTTGCATTTTACATTTTCGTGCTTAACGTTTGGAAGTGAGCGCAATTAGAAAAATTCTTAATTATAGAATTTGACAACAAAACTTTTAATTTGTAATGAAAGATATAATTTGGAACTAAACATCTAATTTAGATGATAAAAGCATAATATTAAATTATAAATTAGAAATATGAAAGTGTTCAACTTCCTTCAAAAAGTCCAATGTCTTTTTGAATGTTGAATGAAAAATTTATTTCACTGATAAATGTTCAAAGTTCACTAAAGGTCTTTCAAAGTAAATGTTCACATGGTTTTCATAAGGTAAAAGTAAAGAAAGTCTGTTCAGTAAAAATATAATTTTCAAGTTATTTTCACATTCAGTAAAATATAATTTCCATATTCAGTAAAATAGTATAATTTTCATATTTAGTTAAACTCAGATCAATGAAAAGAACTTTTATATTCAGAGAAAATATAATATATAATTTTGGAATAAATTAAATAAATCCTTCTTATTGAAGGTACACATACTTAAATGCAACAAAAATTGAATGCAAAAATATAATAATTATACACTAACACGTTGACGAATAATTTGGCATGCTCTCTCCAACAAATCAGAGTGACTAATTGCTGATAGTTGGGAGATGCCTAAGTACGAAATATCAAAAAACTTCTGTTGCCTAATAAAAGATAGCCGGTTTTTGGCATTTGTACATTATATCAAAGTGTTGTAAAAAATAAATTCTTTTTAAATGAATGAAAACCAAAATGTAAAAATGTAAAAATATAAAATTTTACAAAATTCAAATTGAAATGAAGACAAGTAACTTGTACGATCAAGTCTTTTTTAGAATTTTGGAAACTAGAAGTAAATATTACCCTACAACAAGAAGAAAGGAAAAAAAAGTTTGTTAGAAAATTATGTATGAAAGAAAAATAAAGAAAATTTCTGTTTTTCTAAAATTATGTGTTATGTGTGTGTGGCAGCACTTCTGTGCTAAACTACGGACAGAGGGTGATACTGGTATAAAAAATATGAGAATACCCAAGCCAGTATCTTGAACATAGTTGAATCCCCTAAAAAAATAAAAAGATAAAATTTTGAGGGAGTGTTAGGATAATCATCTAGGGGAACAGCAGGCGTGTACTATCATTTCCTGTATCCTCCCTAAAGAGAAGATACAAGAAGTAATACACATAGTGTAAAACCTAGTGTCATAGAAAAAGAATAAAAACATTTGTCTTCTAATGAAAATCTGTTGCAAAAGCTAGATTTTCAAAAATATGTGAGTAGAGCAGGGATGTCAAACTCATAGGTACACTTGGGCCAAACAAACAAGGTTTAACTTTAGGCGGGCCGCAAAAAAAAATCAATATTCATAGAAACGTAGATTTATTTCAAATAATACAATAATAAACATATATATATATATATATATTTATATAGAAAAGAACAAGAAAAATTTAATGTTTACGTCCTGATACTTGACATCTCTTCTCTGCTATTATCTTTCCTATTTCGGGAGAAATTTTGTTTGCAGTGATAACTTTCAACGCTGACCCAAGGTGAGCATCATTAATACGGTTTCTAATAGGAGACTTATTACCTTTCATGACTGAAAATAACTGCTCGCACCGATAAGTGCTACCAAACATGGAAATAATTTCATATGCGAATTTTCGAGTATTTTCAAACCTGGCTGGTAAATATTTGTAAAATTCAGGCACGCCCACTTCAATGAATTTTGCTTTCAAATTTGAGTTGCATTGAATCTCGATCACCTCCATTTGCATATGGCTGGGTACTGAGTCAATACTTATTGAGAAAATCGAAGAAAACAAAAAAAATTTGTCTTCGAGGGAACTAAAATCATTAAACCTCGTTTCAAATTCAGTTGTTAAATTTGCAATTTTTTCTGCGTATTTTTGATACGAACAAGTATCATCTAAACTTGATTTGTTCATGCTGCACGTCGGGAAGTGCGTCAAATCTTCATTTTTAAGTTGTTTTTCCCAAAGAACTAGTTGACATTTGAATGCTTTAATTATGTCAAACATGTTCGTAATGATATGATCTTTTCCTTGTAACGATAAATTTAAATCGGTTAAGTGTTTGGTTATATCAACCAAGAAAGATAAATCTTGTATCCATATTGGATCGTAAAACAAACTTACGTCTTGATTTTTCGTTTTTAAAAACTGACATATTTCTTCTTTCAAATCCCAGAATTGTTTGAGAATCTTGGAGCAAGATAACCAACGTACCTCGGTATAGTAGGACAAACCCGAATATTCACTATCTAACTCACTTAAGAAAGCAGTGAATTGACGCTGATTTAAACCTCGAGATCTTATAAAATTTATAACTTTTTTTATATATGACAAAACATTCTCCATATTTATTACTTTCGTGCATAGAACTTCTTGATGTATAATACAATGCATATGATGAATGTTTGAACCGTGAATTTCACTAAGTTTTTTTCTTAGTAATGCTACGAAGCCCTTGTTTTTCCCGGTCATTGATGGAGCGCCATCTGTAGCTACAGAATTTAATTTTGCCAAAGGTAGATTGTATTTCTGCAGAAGTCCAAAAACACAAGTAAATATATCTTCTCCTGTGGTAGTACCAGGCATCGGTATTAGTTCCAGTAATTCCTCAAAAATGTTAAAATTCTTGTCACAAGAACGAAGAAACACTGCTAATTGAGCTTTGCCACTAATGTCCGTGCTCTCGTCACAGGCAATGGAGAAACTTTCGAAACTAGATGATTTTGCTTTGATCTGATCACTTAAATTCGCGGCTAAATCAGTAACTCTTTCCGCAACTGTATTTCGAGACAATGAAATTGATTGAAAAGCCTTCACATTTCCAGGACAAACAATTTCTCCAGCTTTCATTAGGCATTCCTTGATGAAATCACCGTCAGTAAAAGGCTTCGAATGTTTAGCTATCAACTCGGACAAGACGTAGCTTGCATGTACCGCCGCTTCACTTTCTTGCAATACTTTACTAAACATGGACTGTTGCTTTTTCACTCCTAACTTGAGCTCTTTCAACTTTTCTTCTCTCATTAATCCTTCGTAATTGTTATATTTCGATTTGTGTTGTTCGTAATGACGTTTAATATTATATAACTTTGGTACATTAATAGTATTATTACATATCAAGCAGATTATTTTATCTTTTATTTCACAGCAAAAATATTCTAATTCCCATTTTACTTGGAATATTCTATGTTCGTCAGCGATTTTTCGTTTAATTTTACTACCACTTGGTTTTGATATAGACATACTGAATACAAAGGGCTGGAATAAACACGGTTAACGTTAAAAAGTTAACAAAAATTTATTCTTTCCACAAGAGATAAATCAAAATGCTGAAATATTTCTTCAAAAATATTCTAACAATATCACAAAATGTCAAACGTTTAGCAAAAATCAATTCAAAACAGAGAAACTAATTCTATCTCACAGCGAAATCGCTACAAATCAATCACAGCATTAAGTAAACAAACAGTTCGCTAGAACTACAACTACTACTGAGATGAGTTGTTTGTTCTCGGCTTTTATAAGCTTTATAATTAATTTCTCGAATATACTGGAAATATCTATTGGGTTGGCAACTAAGTAATTGCGGATTTCACTCATAGATGGCTTCAGTTGAATTTTTAGGTTTGCAGATGTAGTACAAATGTAAAACACATTTTGTTATTTGATAGTTGGCAATTCAGCTCGGAATCAGTAAAAAAAGTTTTTTGATCAGTTGCATAGTTTTCGTTTGGCATTCATTGAAAAATGGAAAATCAAAAGGAACATTTTCGTCATATTTTGCTATTTTATTTCCGCAAAGGAAAAAACGCATCGGAAGCTCATAAAAAGTTATGTGCTGTTTATGGTGACGAAGCCTTAAAAGAACGGCAGTGTCAAAATTGGTTTGCCAAATCTCGTTCTGGTCATTTTTCACTCAAAGATGAAAAACGCTCTGGTCGTCCAGTTGAAGTTGATGACGACCTAATCAAAGCAATAATCGATTCGGATCATCACAGTACAGCACGTGAGATTGCAGAGAAGCCTCATGTATCACATACATGCATTGAAAATCACTTAAAACAACTTGGCTATGTTCAAAAACTCGATACATAGGTTCCTCACGAACTGAAAGAAACGCATTTAACGCAACGCGTTAACAGCTGCGATTTGCTAAAGAAACGTAATGAAAATGATCCATTTTTTAAATGAAAATGATAACTGGCGATGAAAAATGAGTTGTTTACAACAATATCAAGCGGAAAAGATCGTGGAGCAGGCCAGGTGAACCAACTCATACAACATCAAAAGCTGATATTCATCAAAAGAAGGTTTTGTTTTCAGTTTGGTGGGATTACAAAGGAATGTCTACTTTGAACTCTTACCATCCAACCGAACGATCAATTCTGATGTCTACATTGAACAACTAACGAAATTAAACAATGCAGTTGAAGAAAAGCGGCCCGAATTGACAAATCGAAAAGGTGTTGTATTCCATCATGACAATGCAAGGCCACACACATCTTTGGTCACTCGGCAAAAATTATTGGAGCTTGGTTGGGATGTTTTGCCACATCCACCATATAGTCCTGACCTTGCACCATCTGATTACTTTTTGTTTCGATCTTTACAAAACTCCTTGAATGGTAAAAATTTCAATAATGATGATGATGTCAAATCGTACCTGATTCAGTTTTTTGCTAATAAAAACCAGAAGTTTTATGAAC
>KK112964.1:326972-338967 GCA_000611955.2 Stegodyphus mimosarum | reverse complement strand
TAGAAGCCTAGGGTTACACAGCAGTGTACACTTTTTAAATAATCTGCTGACTGAGACAACATGCATTATTCAGAAAATTTTGTTTTTTAAAATTTATTTTAAGACTTAGTTGTTCTACACGTTTCTCACAGAAATGAAATGAGGGGAAATTCATGATTACGTAAAACTATTTTTTTCTTTTAAAAGCGCTTAAACTGACAAGGCCCGATTTAAAGAAAGAATGCATTAATTTTGAGTAGACTTTTCCTACTTACCAAAATATTCTATAGAATAATTTAAAAAAATCTCAGAAAGGCATAATGCTTCAGTCGTACGTTTAATAAATTGCAGGCTGCAGAAGAGTTCCGCTTTCTGGAGGTCTGATTAAAAACAAACCTTTATTTAATCATTTAACCTTCGGTTAAAAAAATGTGATGTGTACGCCACATGATTTCCTCGTACGGAATATTAAACAATACGCATTTTTTCTTGACCCTCTATCGCTAGGTTAAAACTTAACAGCGCTACATCGCATTCATTTTATAACTCAGAATGCACAAAAAATTATAATATTTGAAGAATTATCTAATCGTTGCCATACGTTCTACTGAAATGCTATTATAAATCTAAAACGATGCATAAAAGAAATGTAACAAAAAAAAATAGGAGCATAACAAACAGTTTTTCATAGACAATCCAGTATCTCTCATTCAATTAATTCAGTCAGTCATTCAATTAATACAGATTCGCGACAAGGCAAAAATACATAACAACTAAAAATATCTATATTAAAAATTACGAAGTAAACCTTAAGCACTTATTTCCTCGAATGAATTCCAAAATAGATTAAGCATGATTTAATTCATAATAATAATCTTTTTTGTTGCGAAGCTTAGTTTCTCTAGGTTGGCAACAGAACCATTATTCTCCTAAGTTTCAAATGCCAACAAATATGGTTGCCATGGGTAAAAGGATTAGGCTTAGCCGCACTTAAGCAACTTTTAAATTTTTGATAGTTCTACAAATCTTGCATGCAAATTTACTAAAGACATAATAACCTTAACCGGAAGAGAAGAACAACATAATTCAATCATTTTTAAATCAAAACCTGCGCAATTTCTCTACAAATAAGAATAAAAAAACTGAGCTCGCTGAGCCCGGATAACAGAATGGATATATATATGTATACATATTGTTGCTTGCGTACGGGTTCGTAATGCATTGAATGAACAAGTCGATAAAAAAGTTAGTAACATTTATTCTTTTCACAAGAAATAAAACAATATGCTGAAATATTTCCTCAGAGATATTCTTGCAATATCACAATATCTCACAGCAGTTATATTTAGAACTGTTAAAACGTTAAACAGAATTCAAAATACAGAAAAACTAATTCTATCTCACAGCGAAATCGCTACAATCAATAACAGCAGTAAATAAACAAAAGCAGTTCGCGTAAAACAGCTACTGAGTTGAGATGCTTTAATTCGGCTTTTATGAGCTTTTTAATCAAGCTCGAGAACTTTCTTGTACTTCCTTGATTTTTCTGGATAGCAAAAGCAATTACGAACAATTATGTTAATAATTAGCAAATTAGTAACGTTTAATAAATAATAATTTATTTATTAAAATAATTAAATGCGTTAAATGCACGCGCTCTTGTATTTTTACTTTTCCGGCGTTGCTTTCTCTTAAAATAAGTCTCGTGCTGCACTGCACGGAGAAATGAAACAATTTAATTACAATTCTACTAAAATGGCTAAATAAATACAAAATCCGTAACACTGCCTCCTTCTCAAGGACTGCACGTCCCGGGCAGTACAATCTCTAGACAGGAAGCCAAACTTACAAGTAAGGCATTAGTGCAATAACAAACATTAGATTACAATAAAAAACAACACAAACAATAATTGCAATAAGTAACTTAAAACAAATCAAACACTATCAAATACTAAATACAAATGAAATACAATCAAACACTAAATACAAGTCAAATACTATCAAATATTAAATGCAGATCAAATACTATCAAATACTAAAAACGAAAAGATATATCAAATACTAAATCTTGTACTATTTACATTACTATTTACAATTATATAGACTACGTACTATGGCCATAGTAAGGAGCTAACCTGTCGTAATGAACGACTTTATGCTTAGAGTTCGATGACTTACGGGTCCGAAACACGACGACGTTCAGCCTGTTTAGGACGGTGTACGGACCATCCCAAGGTGACTGCAGTTTCGGACAGAGTCCTTTACCTCGAGTCGGATTCCACAACCACACCTTGTCTCCTTCGTTGAAACGATGTCCAGTAGATCTGGTGTCGTATCGGGTCTTCATCTTCTCCGTCGCCAAGTTGACTCGCTCTCGTGCAAAGTTGTGCATCACTTCAAACCGGGCCTGGAGACCTTGAGTGCATTCCTCAGTCGATGAAAGCGTATCCAAAGAGCGACCATATAAGAGATCACATGGTAGACGAAGGTCACGACAGATGCGTATCTGAGATGGAGAATAGATAGCCAGTAGTCTGGTGTTTCTCTTCGACTCTAGTATGGTTTCGGTAGCTTTTTGAGCAAGTTCTTTCAGACGATACGTCGGCATTTCCAGTTGAGGATCACTTCTGATAATGGATGGTCATGTCCTCAGATTCTGAAAGCAGTTTTTTGTTTTTGAAGTCTAAGGAAAAATTATGTTTCCTAAAAAAGTCCAATCCGAGTATGCAATTATCTATAATATCCGCCACATATGCCGTGCGATGGCAGGCGGCACTTCCAAGCGTGATGTTGACTTTTAACTTCCTGTCTATGTCGATTTTATCACCAGACGCAGTCTGGAGGGTAACGCAGGATGGCGTCTAAGTGAGGTTGTCTCTAAATTGCTGAGCTAAATCTTTCCGAATGATGGTAACATTAGCTCCTGTGTCAATGATCATATTGCAAGGAACTCCATCGATATACTCATTGATGGATTGTCCATTAATAATCCATTACTGTTGCCACTCTCTGCAGAAATCTTGAGAGCTTTAAAATAGGGTTTCTCAAGCAGGATTCAAACTCCGCTCCCCGTTGTGGTCATTAATTTGATTCCCGCGTCGTTGCTGGAAAATGTTCTTATTTTCCACGCCCTGGGGTGTTCTGCATTTCCTTCGTATGTGGCCTTCAGCTCCACAGTTCCACCACTTTGGTTTCTTGTCACTTCTTTTCCGCCTCATGGCATTTATTTGTCTGTTTCGTTCGTCGGAATTCATTGTATTGTCGTATTTCGTATGTATTTCATTGTTCGTCGGGTTCATTGTATGTTCGTCGGAACTATTTTCCGTGGTCTGGGGTGTTCTGCAGTTCCTTCTTATGTGCCTTTAAGCATGTAGTTCCAGTACTTTATTGTCCGTTTGTTGTCTCCAATATTCCATCTCAAGGCTTCACTTGTCTCGCTAAATCGTCTATCTTATTTTTCGTGCTCAGGGTGTTCTGCAGTTCTTTCGTACGTGGCTTTCAACACCACACTTCCAACACTTTTGAATCAGTTTGTTCTCACGCCTACTCGTATCAAAACATTGAATTGTCCGCGTAAATCATCTAAACGAATCATCGGTTGATCCACTGGGTCGTGGACTTACACAGCTTTGATGGTTGGCGGTATCTGAGAGTTGCTTGCTGTGCTGCCTCGAATTTCATGGCGTACACCAGAGCACTTTTTACGTCCTTCACATCAGCCATTCGCAGCGCTTTCTGTATTTCAGGATCCGGATGCTGTTGATGAAGTATTGCAGGGACAGGATTTCCCTTGTTTCTCGTGGGCACTTCGTAAAGGCCAGGTGAAACAACCTTTCAACATCCGTGGCGAGCCCTTGGCGTGTTTCGGTGTGTTTCTCGTGAAGGGATTTTAATTGAAGCCTGCTGTATTTTTTCAAACATTTCTCGCCAAAGCGCAGCTCCAACGCGCCGGATAGAGCTTCAAAGTCTAGTCTGTGGTTTTCGGGAAGAGTCTTCAGGATATCCGCTGCATCTGGTCTCAGAGAAGCGGCGAGATGACCCATCCATTCGAATCCTGCGCTATAGAAAATTGTGTCTTTCACACCTGCCAGGAGGTCTTCCCATCATATGTGGATAGCTTCAATGAGGGACGCGCAAGCATGGGTTAAAATTTAAAACCATCAGAATTGCTTCGTGCCATCGCTACGAATTTCTTTAAGGTAACAACTTCTTTGGCAGCACTAGAAACCTTGTCATCAATTTGTTGTTCGATTTTTGTTGGACGGCAGAGACTCTTCCTTCTACTTGTTCTTTGACTGAAAAAACTCTTTCTTCTATTTGTTCTTTTACAGAAGAAATTCTTTCTTCAATGTATCCAATTTTATTTTAAACAACTTCAATTCTGCCTTCCACAGCCTCGAATTTGTTTTCTATTACGCAGATAATTTCTCTTTTCATTTCCTCTTGACCTGCTTCAATTGTTTCTTGACCAGCTTTCATCTCGTCTTTAACCGATTCTTGGCCAGCTCTCATCTCTTCTTTGAACACAGCAAAGGCTTCCAGTAATTGCCTTAATTGTTCTTCCATCGCTCTTGTTATTGGCATTCAAATCCCACTTCTGACGCCAAAACGTGTTGCGTGCGAAAGGGTTCGTAATGGATTGAATGCACAAGTGGTTAAAAAGTTAATAAAATTGATTCTTTTCACAAGAAATAAAACAAAATGCTGAAATATTTCCTCAGAGATATTCGTACAATATCACAATATCTCATAGTATTAGTTATATTTTGAACTTGGGAGTGAATCTGTTATCTTAGTAGCTTGGACATTTGCCATGCATTATTTTTATTCGTATTACGCAATGACCCATCCTTAATCATTTTTGCGAGATCTTCCAGAAATACTCGTGCTTAACTCTTCCGGATTTACGTCATTCCAATGTTGTTGCCACGTTCATAAAACTTTTACTTCTATTAAGCTGTTTAGTAAAAGTTTTGGAAAGCGAGATGGTGATGTTTGTTTTTTGCTCCGTTGAGGCAGTCTTGGAGGCCATATGCTCCACTTCATTACTGACAATTTCAGCGCGACTCATTGTGTTGTTAAAGATGAGATTCTTTTTTCCTTGTTCATCTTGGGTTAATTCTTTGAAAACCATGATACTAAGAACTAAAGTTTACAGATTATTCAAAAATATTTAAGAAGGTATAACTACCGAAGTAGAAATTAGTGGTTTCTGCCGGATCTTCAAAACTGATCTGCAACGGATCTTCGAACTCAATTACCAATCATATCATCGAAATGAGCTACTCTAGAATTGTTTTTGAAATTTCAATCAGCATCGAATGAAAGGTTATGAGTGAATCACTTACTAATCTGCTGAAATGATTACGATTCTGCTTTGAATTATTAGTGATAATCTTAAAGAGGAAATGCAAAAGTTTAAGTTTTATGAGACATATAAGGGTATTATGTTATTGGATTCCATCCTTTTATTTCACAGTTGAATGTTAGAAATCCTATACACCGATAAGCGAATAATCGTTGGAGTGTGTGAACAGAGACGTAAGACTTAAGAAGGGTCAACTACCCGTTATTTCTCAAAATAAAGATGAACTCAGTCTGCTTCTATCTCGCAGCGTACAGCAAAGCCTCCACTTGGGCTTGAACTCAAATTAATAAGAATTAAAGCTTAACTAATGCTTGACTAAAATGATTTAGCCGAAGTTATCAGGATTCTAAGTAGTTGGCCCCTAAATCTCAATTAAGTCGGCGAAGCTATCAAGGGCCTAAAGTGTAGTAATAGCTTAGAGAGAGACGTAGCGCAAAGGTAAACGCGCGCCAGTCAGAAATCCGAACTCTCTCTGTTGAAGTCATTTGAACTTAATTTAAATACTATTCTTTTTCTCATTTGAATTTAACGCCATTCTTAAACCTCATTCTGGTAGGAAGTTGTAAGTTGAAACTAGATGAGAAAGGAAAAATGCGTTAAAATGAAATAACATTTCTTTACTTCAGGGAATAATTTCAAGTTCCATGGCATCCGGTTAACTGAATGCAGAAGATGCTCCGTGTTTAGGTCTTCATAAGCTTGCGGGTTAGCAAAGCGTTATATATAAGACCACTTTGCAACGAATGTCATGTATTTAAACGGATCTCACGCAGTAGTTAACGGATCTAATGTGCAGTGCGGCGTATTTTAATGGATTTGAATGGCCATTTGGCTAACTTAGCATTTTAGAGGATACGGATATTTCTCAATTTATTCCATCGTTTTATACTAATTATTTTAAAACTAGCGGAAACTAGAATTTAAATAAAAAAAAATCTGAAAGATTTCAGATTTTAAATTACGTCCAAAGGCGCGTTTTTTCAACGTTTCGTGTGCTACCTTTTTTTATTAAATATCATGTACTACGTACTCAAACCATAAAATTCAGTTCAAAATCAATATCGCAAAATCATTTTTAAATGAACATATCTTTAGAATTTCCGTAAGTCTCGTGCGCTGGAGATAAAAATGTTTTTTTTTTCCGTACAGTGTTGCCATTGCTCGCTTTGAAATCATTTAGTTTGTTAATCAGAAATTCGTTGAAATGTTACAAAACATAAAATCGATAATAAAGCAAATTTCAAATTCAAAATTAGGGCTTCCAGATGCCCATATTCGCAGTAGGATTACGTCATTCAAAATTCGATGGCTCTAGGTTTTATCACAATGCGAGAAACATGCATACATTTATGCAGATTTTTCATTTTTTAAACTTTAATGCAGAGAGATAACATTTAGTGGCAACAATTTGAAAAGTGAAACGGGCATTCAGAGTGATTCAACGCAAAATCGCAAAACGAAAGTAATAGTCCTTCGGGACTAAATCCCTTTGGACTAAAAATATGATGTGCATAACATATGATTTCCTTGTACGGAATATTAAATTATATGCACTTTTTGCTGCATTTCATTTAAGCTTATTTCCTCGTATTTCATTAGAGGTATATTTCTCATTCAATCGATTCAGTTCTCACTTCACGGCAAGGCAAAAATACATAAAACCTCGAAACAGCGTCATTAAAAATTGAAAAATATAGAAAAAAAAAAAAAAAATAGAATGAAACGCCATCTACAGTTAAAAAAATCAAAAAAAAATTCTTTTACAATTCAAATTAGAGTTTATACACAAAAACAAGCAATTCGGCCGGCAGGCAACAAAGGCAGATTTTTCGGAGCACAAAAATGAAAGTTTAATTTTGGTGCCACTGGGCAAAAAGACACTGAAGGTCCAGAAACTGAATTCCCTATTCTGCTAATTTTCAAATGTAAACAAATATGGCTGTTAAAACAAAAATTAGGCTTAGCTGCACTTAAATAACTTTTAAATTGTTGATAATTCTACAACTATTGCATGCAGATTAACTAAAGGCATAAAAACCTTAACCGAAAGATAACAACATAATCATTCATTTCTAAAGAAAAAAATGTGCAATTTACCATTTAAGAACGTGATATTTAATAAATAAAGGTAACACACAAAATGTTAAAAAAAGCCCCCTTTGACGTAATTTAAAATCTGAAACCTTTCAGATTTTTTTTTTATTATTATATTATATTGCTGCTCAAATTAGGGCAGTACGTCTAAGCTCAATCATTCAATAGGTATTTTATCTTGAAATTGTTCGGAAAAAGGCAAACCAAATCGTTGTTAAAGGTTTATCTTTTAATTTGTAGACTAAGTCCACGGAAATGGAGTGTATAATAAGAAGCAAAAATTAATTAGCTTATCAATAATGATGCTTATGTCAAATAAAACTTTAAATTAAATACTGAAAGGCTACTATGAATAACATTCGTAATTTCGCTTTAGAATAATTTATTTTCTGAAAGACAAGTAAAAAATATCATTATCAAAACGTCTTTCCCAAGCAAACTGCTGGTTCCTGTGTGAATTAAGGTAACCGACTTCGTTCGAAGGTCGTTTTTTAAAATGTTCGTTATATTCTTGAATTTATGTGATTTTTTAATGAATTATACTCAAATATAATTACTGCAAAGGTGATAAAAAATCATTATTTTGAGAAATTTATGCAAAAATTTGAAACTTTTAGGTGAAAATTAATAAAAACGTCAACTATCACTGACAAGAAAATATTGATGATAAAAATCTATGTTTGACTTTATTACATATATACTACCTAGAAGCATACATTCATCTACAATAATTTGAAAATATTGATTCACTAGCAATATATGGCCTAATGTGTCAGTCAACACTAAAATTTTTAAAATACGCATCCTATTGAAGGAAAAACGCTGTAATTTAAATTCTATGGGGCTATCTTTTTAACTTCTTGTTCAAATTATGTATAATAATGTATAAAACATGTGTGCAAAATTTCAAATCATTCTATGATGAGCTTTTACAGTTATCATGGTTGTCAAGAACATAAATCATAAAAAAAAGAATTAATCAAAAATCATGTTTAAAGTTTTGAGATTACTGTTACATGACATTATACATAAATATTCATTAAAATTACTTCCTTATAAATCGGCTTTTTTTTTCAAAACAATCATCTTTTTGTTTTCGAATGGTTTTCAGTTTTTTCCTATGAATTTTGGCGAAGCTCGATGAACGCTTTCGAGAATTGTTAATTTCTTGTTACATCTAAATTCTTATACACGTGGACCGTAGAATAGCCAGGAGTCATTTTAAGTGACTCAAATATTTTAATAAGACCAGAAAATCCATCATTGAATAGAATTACACTGATATTGGCACCAAAAATTAAACATTTTAACCCAATAAATGTGTTTCTAGCTAATAAATTGGCGCAGGAAATTTGTATACAAAACAGAAATATCGAAAGCTCAAGGTAAAGAAAATAATAAGTTTGAAACGTTGTTGCCAAATGAAAAGAGAAAATACATAATGAAAATACACTGCCAGATTCTCCAAACATATCAAAATGCTTAAAACTATTTACTTTATAAATAACATAGAAAAAAGTGAAAACTGCACCTTTAATTTGCCCTTTAAACTTTAACTTCCGGTGTGGCAGACAGTCAATTACTTCCGATTTGTCGTATCTCAGAAAAACTGGTATATCTCTACTTCTAATCAACGTATCAAGAAAAGAAAAGCTGTTTCTGATAGCTAAGAATGTCGCTTAAAAAATATTAAATAATAAAAAAAAGTGAGTTTTTATTCGAAATCGGCCTTCTGAAGGAGGTTAGTTGCCTTAATAATCAGATTTTGTACTCAGTTATTGGATTATTGGTTTCAGTTATCATTTTACAGTTAGAAAATTTCCTTTAAAACTAAAACACTGCATTTAATTAAACATGAAAGAATATATTTAAATAATATGTATTGAGATTTCGATAGTTCTCCAAATATTTCCCCTCTCAGAATTCTAGTTCAGTTTCGTTTATGTTAAAAATCATAACGTAGCTACTAAATATATAAAAATGATGGTGAACAAAGCAACATATTTATTACATAATTTGTCAGAAACGCGGTAATTCATTTTGAAGCTCCTTGTATCATGTTTCTAAGCACGGCGGTAATATTAGATAAATTTGACATAAACTAAGAACTTTTCCATCAAAGTATGATGTAGTAGTAAAAGATGTTTTATTTAGTAATTTAGCATAATTTAGAAAAATGAAGGGAAAATGTAATCCATTCTCTGCTTCGGCCTCTATAATCAGATTTACTTCAATGTTTTTATGTATTAAACTAACCGAAATTTGTTCGTTTCAAGACGAGAAATATAAAACGCATTATATTTATTGAAGAGAAAAGATACATAATATAATTTATTCCATAAAACAGTTTTTACTTTAACAAGATAAATATTCCTCGCTTTCAGTAGCCAGCTGAACATAATTTCACAAGAAAAATGGTATTAAATTTCATTTTTGAACGACATGTTAGAAGATTAAAAAAAAGTTACTGGGTATGCATTCAATTATGATTTATACCAGAAATAAAATAAAAAATTCTGGACACCGCAAGACTTGTACGGCCTATTAAATTATACGCATTTTTGTTGCATTTAATTTAAATTTATTTCCTCGAATTTTATTAGAGATACGTTTCTCTTTCAATTATTTCAGTTCCCACTCCGAGGGAAGGGGGAAAAAAACTTAATGTATCTTTATTAAAAATTATAAAATACAGAAAAACATGAAAGAGGAAATACAGTTAAAAAACTATTTTTAGAATTAAAATTCGTGTTTCTACTCAAAACCAAGCAATTCGGCCAGCGGGCAGGAACACAGTTTTTGTTTTCGGTGCACAAAACTGAAAGTGTAGCTCTGGTCATACTCGGCAAAAAGACACTAAAGTTGGTGTACAAACTGATGTAATTTACTATTCTACTAAGAGTTTCAAATTTAAACAAATGGTGGCTGTGTTAAACTTAGCAACATTTAAACAGCTTTTAAATTGTTGACAATTCTACAACTATTGCATGCAGATTAATTAAGGCATAAAAACCTTAACCGGACATAAGAAAAACATAAATCAATCAGTTTTAAAGCACAAAGTGCACAATTTACCAAAATACAGGAATTTGAAAACTGAACTCATCGAGCTGCGTAACAGAGTGGTTTTATATACTAGCTATACTTTTGGTGCGACCGATTGCAACCGAAAATGGAGGTGCACAACTACATGTTATAACAGTCCCATAAAAATTTGAACGTTCTAAGGTTATTCGTGTTTGAGTTATGCGAGAACACATAAACACGTATGTTAGGTTACGAAAAAAATCTCCTCTGAATCCATTGTAAGTCCATTTTACAATCCGTTTTGGTAAAAAGATTCCTTTATTCTGTCCATGCGTACAGATGGTGTGTAAAAAACATCATTCGAATGGCGAGTGAAAATGGACATTTTCGCTGAAAAATTATACAAATTTTTAGCGATTACAGTACTTTCTTCACTTCGTACAACAAATTAAAAACAGAATAACAGCGACCAGTATTTGCATTTATAAAAATAAACTGAAATAAATAATATTAAAAATAAACTGGAGTTACTAAAAAATAAGTTCACTAAAAGGTTTTCTATATAAAAATAAGCTTAAATAAACAGTTAAAATAGGTTTGAGACTAACTAAATGTTGCCTTTAGCGTTTCTGTTATTTTCATGAGCTTAAGAACACAACTGTTAATTCTAGTGATTAACTTGCGTGATTTAGAATAGCTCGTTTGTCGAGACCAAATTTCTCCTTTTTTACTTCTTTGTACGAAGTAAAAAGAAAGTATTGTAGTTGTGAAAAATTTCGGGTTTCATGTTTCAAAGAAAATAACCATTTAGACCGCTATGGAATGCAATTTAACGATGTTTTTGCGTGACATCTGTACGTAAGGACAGAAAAAAAGACTCTTTTCCCCCCAAAAAATTATAAAACTGATCTAAAATGGATCCTGAAGAGAATTTTTTCGTGGTGTCTGTGCGTACGTACGTACCTACGTTAGTACGTATGTAGGTATGTATCTTGCATAACTCAAAACCGACTAGCCTCAGAACGTTGAAATTTTGTATATAGGACTGCTATAAGGTGAAGTTGTTTAAGTTCGGATAAGCCTAATTTTTTTGGCTATAGCAGCCATCTTTGTTTACATTTGAAACTTATCAGAATAGTGGATTTGTTGCCAATCTAGAGAAACTACGCTTCGCAACAACAAAGATAACGCCTTCTTTCATTATTGCGAATTAAATAATGCTTAATCCATTCTGGAATTTATTCGAGGAAATAAATGTTTAAGATTTACTTCTTAATTTAATATGGATATTTTAAGTTTTTATGTATTTTTGCCCTGTAGCGAAATGAGATCTGAGTTAATTGAATGAGAAATACTGAGTCATCTGTGAAAAACTTTTTGTTTGTTTAATTTCTATTATACGAGGCACGTCCAGAAAGTAAGTTCCGTTTCAATTTATCTCCGCTGCAGCTCTGCGATCGCAGTTCCGCACATGCGCAGTAGACGCTCTGTATCAAGGAGAAGAAACGCGCGCCATTAGATCGCTGT
>KK112964.1:313160-326263 GCA_000611955.2 Stegodyphus mimosarum | reverse complement strand
GTGTTGTTTTTCTTCACGACAACGCACGACCACACACTGCAAATGTGACGAAAAACCTCCTACAGGGATTTGGCTGGGACGTGTTTGACCATCCTCCGTACAGCCCTGACCTCGCTCCTAGCGACTTTCATCTGTTCTTACATCTTAAGTCTTTCCTTGGCGGTCAACACTTTAACAATGACGACGAGCTGAAAGAAACTGTTTCCAACTGGTTGAAGACACAGGCGGCAAATTTCTATGAAGAAGGTATACAAAAACTTGTGCCACGCTATGACAAATGCCTGCAATATTTCGGCAGTTATGTGGAAAAGTAGTTTAAGAGTTGTTGAATTTTGTGCAATAAATAACTTTTCTGTAGCTGTACACAATTTACTTTTATTACCAAACGGAACTTACTTTCTGGACGTACATTGTACATCGTTTTAGTTTTATCATAGTATTTGAGTAGAACATGTGGCAACGATTAGATAATTCTTCAGATGATGTGCATAACTTTTGTGCAGTCTGAGTTATAAAAAGAATGATATTTAACGCTGGTAAGTGAACCTAGCGCCAGATTGACGCTATCGTAAACAAATATAGTGAATTTTAAAAGAGTGTATTTTTTCTATTGTGGTTTATGCGCTATCGACGAGGTAGATTTAATCCAATCCAATAAGATAAAATGAAATGCAAAATGCGTTTATTTTAATATAAAGGAAGTCATGTGGTGTACACGTCAGATTTTATTTTCATCACTTGCCGAAAGCGATTTCTTCAGCGTAAAAATTTCTTCTTCAGTTCGATTTCTTCAGTAGATATTTCTTCAGTCTTCAGTTTTTCGGTTATTTGCTTAGCGGTGTAAGAGGTTTCTCACATTTAACTGTTAAATAAAAAGGTGGAACCCCGCACACCAATGAGTTTTTCCGATGCACAGAAAACAGTTGTTTCCCCTAATTATTAATTTTAAAGCCAAAACCGGATTGTGTAGGTAATTAAAAGTTACAAGACAAACCAAAGAATTACTGTATTGTAACATTTTTATTAACTCACAATATGAAATAAAAGAATGAAATGAACTAAAAACTTAATTTGTTAATGAAAACTTACCTCAAAATCTGTGATATAATTACAGGTTTCGAATAATAGTACAATTTAATTTAGATCTAAATTCGTGATATTCTGTACCGTGGTTTTGGAAATTAAGCCTATTTCTATCTAATATTGCTTTATTAAGAAAAACATCTTCTCATTTTGTATAAGCTTGTTTTTTTCATAACTGGTAGATAAGAAAGAAATATGTCAGCATTCTGGTTTATATCAATTATGTTGAGAGAATGGAGTTATGATAAAACAGGAAAAATGGCCTACCTATCTTACTCTTATCTTATTATCCCACGTTTCTCTTGGACTTCTACTTTATTAGTTCAGAAAGCTTTCTTCTTCTCATTATTTCCTAAGAAATATGTCTGGTATTCAAATAAGTAGACGGAATTCTTTTGGGAAGATCTCCGTAATCTCAGAAATAGAATAAGAAAAAGTGCTCAGATCAACAGTGATGCCAACTTCTGCGATCACCAAATAAAAACGCCCTTTGAACGTATTCTCTCTTTCTCTAGAAAGGAATTTTTCATTACTTTCTTCAAGCTCTTTAGTTCGAGGACAGAATAAAAATACTTCGGAGTCAGCTGGACTTACTGAGCCGTTAATTTAGTACTTTTTCATGCTGAAATGCTTGTTAAGATTTTTATAAATTTCTCAGTTATACTGATTTTAATGTTGAAGACTTACGTGAAGCATATAATTAATGGACTTGTGGATGCAAGTTATTTTAAACTAATTGCAACATTCCATGAATTTTGAAAAACACAGAATTTTATTCTGTTTGAAAGGCAGAAACGATATTTTACAAAGTACCAGCTTTTTTCCAGGAATTCCGCAGTCTTATTTCAATCAGAGCGCGAATTCAGACTGTCAGCTGTAACTATATGTTCTACCAAATGATATATTAGTACAAGTCTCAATAAGTTAGTTCTGTGTCTATACAATGAGTGATATAAAATTGTAATATTTTCGAAGTTAGTTGCTTTCATACATTAAACAATGCTTCTATAATTTAATTACTTATAGAATTTTAAAGTAAACTTGTAAGGTTTTAGTTTAAACTAACAAAGTTTTATGTTAATTTTCTCTTTCCTATAAGTTCTTATTTCAACTTCCCGTTAGAATGAGCGCGCGTTTCAGCTTTATGCTAATTTGAAGTGGAGCCAAGTTTGTATTTAAAGGTTAGCGAGGAATTTCTCAGTGTGAGAGAGCTTTTAGTCTCAGATCACTGCGGCTCTGTTCGACGTCCACCTGACTAGCTAGTATTTAAATTCTAAGCCTTAGCGCTGTTACGCTATTACTTACTGAAATAGTCTAAGTGCGTTAGTATTAGCCAAATCGTGCTACGCACCATTGATCGTTTAGCATAGAGGCCAACCTCGCGTTCATAGCTCTGTGAGCAAAGACTACTTAATTTCTATTTAACTTTATTTTAAATTATTTGATTGTTCAAGTTAGACCCAAGTGAGGTCATTATTTTTTGTTATCCCTCCCAAGTTGGGAAGTGGCTGTAAGTAATAGTGGTTTAATAAAAGAGAATTTTAAATCTTTCTTACGTATAGTTATTCTACCACTTAACCACAGTATTCTACCACAGAACATAGCTGCATTCAGCTCCCTGTTCATGATCAGGACTTTAACTACCTCACGAATATGTTCGCGAAAAGTATGCATAGAACACTCAGTCCTGACAAACTATATAATAACGCAGGAATCTGGTATGAAAACTTATGTTCAAGTCGTTTAATTTTGAAAAACAAGAACAAGAACAACAACAAAAAACAGTTTTCTTCTTAATTAAAAAGTTAAATTGAATAAGGTACAGTCTCATCAAATGAAAAGGCTGGGTATAAACAAAATCGTCTTGATAGTTTCCTGTTTGATGGAATGTAATGCGTCTCAATTTAATTAAATTCCATTATACCGCTGGCTAGTTGTCGTCTAGTTAGATGAGCAAAAGGTACGACAAATGTACTATATCAGCTAGCATTCATTAGTGGAGGAGAAAAATCTTCCGCTCGATGTATTAAAATACATTCAGAAATTTGGCTAACAAGTAACACATAATTGGCAAGCTGTTTGTAACACAAAAGATGTAAGTTATGTTCTATACCTTTGATATTGTTGCGTGTGTACGAGTTCGTAATGGATTGAATGCACAAGTCGATAAAAAGTTAATAAAATCTATTCTTTTCACAAGAAATAAAACAAAATGCCGAAATATTTCCTCAGAGATATTCGTACAATATCACAATGTCTCAAACGTTAAACAGAACTCAATTAAAAACAGAGAAACGTAATTCAATCTCACAGCGAATTCCCTACAATCCATAACAGTATTAAGTGAGCAAACAGTTCGCTTAAAACAACAGCAACTTAGTGAGGTGTTTTAATTCGGCTTTTATAAGCTTTTTAATTATTCACTAGAACATTCTGGTATAACCTATTTTCTCAATTTTTATGGATGGCAGCAGCAATTATGAGATATTTTGTAAAGATTTTAAGTTCACTAACGTTTATTTTATTTTAAAAATTTACTATCATCTCTTATTTTCCACTTTCGGCCAGAATTAACGCGTGAATATGTTTATGAAAATTGTACTTGCTAACACTTAAGTATTTAAGTTGTGGCTTTTTGCCAAGTAGTGGAAGGAAGGAGAGAGAGCCCTCTTGCTACGAGTCTTCACGCGAGCTTGCCATCAGTTACTGTTCGCCTTTAAGGCCAGAGGTTTAAATCCTCTTGAAAGTTAAAGACGTATTGTAGTTTTCCGCAGTTTGCGTACTACAGACGTAGTAATTTAAAAGGCCAGTCTTAGTGCTAGTCATCTGTGTGAAATGTTAAAAGTTAGCTCTTATTTAAATTTTAGTTAGTTAGTAGTCTTATATTCTTTTACGTTCAGGCCACAAGTGGTTGGTCTTTGTATCCCGAAGGGCGGGCACGTCTGTAAAATCGATAAGCAAATAAAGGGGAATTTGAATCCTTCTTATCTTTGTTGCATCTTCTACACACGCACGAACATAGCTTTTAGAAAGCTCCCTGTTCCTACTCAGGACTCCAGTCATGTTTGCAAAATCAACTAGAAGAAGCAATAGTCCTGATAATTTATTTATTAAATATCAAGTGTACGCACTGTTGTATTTTTACTTTTCCGGCGTAGCTTTCTCTTCAAATTTGTCACGCGCTGCGTTGCACTGGAAATAAAACAATTTTAATTGAAATTCTAAATAAATACAAAATCCGTAACAATATATAATTGGCACATTTTAAGATAATAAAAGTTTTGCGCGAGACAAATATAAGTAAAATAAACTTATATATAAATCAATTAAAAGTAAACGAACATTCCAATTTATAGAATGTTCGTATCGTATTCATGTAATGCTTTCGATGGGTGAAGAAGAAGCTTGCAAGTTGTGCTCGAAATTTAATATTTTCTTTTATTTTGGTTAGCCATCACAGATAAACTGGAGCATTAAAGCCAAAGAATACACATAGACGTTCTTCAATAAAGAGCCTGATTCTTAAAGAACTGTATCGATACCCATAGTTTGATATACATTTGAAGAAGCAAGAGCGAAAATGTGATGTTAGTAAAGACAGATTTTCTCTGCGTTCTGACTGGCGGGTTGATTTTCAATTTGCAAAATTATCTGCATATCTAGCATTATGTAAAAATTGTATAACGTAGATTACTTTGGAAACGATTCAGTTTAGAGAGATTTAGGTAGTATTTTTAGGTTGGAAAGAGAAAATATCCAAACTAAAGTAAAGGATTATTGAAAATTAAAGTTAGTATTTTGATTTACATATGTTTTATCTTAGATATCTTCCGCTTCAAAGAGGAAAAGGCTTACGCCTGAAAAGACCTTGTTTGTTAAAGCATTAGAAAGAAAAGGAAATATAAATTAAAAATATATATCACGGAGTTTTGAACTTATCAATAGTTAGAACATAAATTTTGAGAAATGTAGTTTCTAAATAAATGTAAGTTTTTAGGTTCAACTTGGAAAAAGTTCTTGTTTCTTAATCACAAATAATTATATTTTTTCAGAAAAGGCTTTTACTGTCAGAGAATATCAAATATACAAATTTTTACATACACATTACTTTATTTTGATATATTATAATGAATATTAAAATTTATAATACTAATTTTCATGTTCATAATTTACTTTTTAACAGGATAACTCTTCTAATATTCTATCAAAATTATGATTAAATGCTTATTATGTGGAGACATTAGGTTGTTTCAAAGCAGGAGACATGAAAAATGAGCAACGCCTTCGCCGGAAATCGAACCACGGACCTCTCGGTTACGCGTCGAGCATGCAGACCACTACACCACGAAGGCATGCGAAGAAGGCGGGAGAAATACCTTATATACTCCCCCTTTTAAAGGGCGACGTGACTGGGATTTTGGGGACCCAATCGCCAAATCACGGTGATGGAGAATCATCATCCACCACCTTTTTAGTTCGGGCGCCAGTGTAGAGACATTAGGTTATTTCGAAGCAGGAGACATGGAAAATGAGCAATGCCTTCGCCGGGAATCGAACCACGGACCTCTCGGTTACGCGTCGTGCATGCAGACCACTACACCACGAAGGCATGCGAAGAAAGCGGGAGAAATACCTTATAATTATATTTCACATTCAGTTCCAATTTTTATGCTAAGTGAAGTCTGCACCTTACTTTAGTATCAAAAATTTCCATCAGGTTGGATGTATCCAAAAAAGCTGAACTGATGTATTACTGCATTAGTGGTTAAAAGGATGTTCGAACAGTGAACAGTTTGTTGTTAAGCCTTTCGTTTCTTGCGTAAGGAAACTATCCTTTGAGAACTGCATTAAAACATTCCATATTAAAAAAAAAAGAATCCTGCATTAAGAAAATTATTAAACTAGGTAGTAAAGAGATAGACTTTTATTTTATTAATATTCAGAAATATTTTCACATTACATTAAATTTAAATCATGACGTCATAAGTATATGTATTAACCTGAAGTCTCAAAAGTTTTTATTTCCTGGTTTGGCAACAAAAAAAATTAAGAATGGACTGATTTCATTCATAATGAAAATGTTTTTATATATTTTCTTTTCAGGTGTACGTAGAACTTATAAATTTTGCTTTGTCTACAGTCCGTCCATTAATTCATTTAAAAAGCTGTTTCATTAAGTAACATATTGCTAAAGCATCTAAATTACTGAATTAATTTTTAATTATTACTCATGAACAGAAAGGTAAAAAGTAAACTTTAATGAATATTTTAAGTTTCAAAACACCATTAAAACATTCTAATTTTCATTTCTTGCTGAATAGAACGTACTTGCTTTGTAAATCGTCCTATCATTATATTTTTAAATGCTTTTTTGAGTTAGGCAAGTTCAAATGAGAAAAAAATTCTTAAATTTTACCGAGCAGAAACGCTGAGAGGAAGAAGTAACAGAATTATGAAAGTATAAAATAATTTAAACGCTTATTTACCTTTTCAGAGATTGAAAAAAAAATGAAAAGGCATCTAGAGCTTTAGAATCTGACTTGATATAAGGAAATTTTATTCCGTCTTTTATTTTTTATAAAACATCTGACACGCAGCAAATAAATTCAGTCAGCACATTTCATTTTCTTCAACCATAAACTGAAATTCCTGTCTTAAGACAGAGAACATTGGGAGAGATAAACTAACTTTTAGATTTTGGCTGTTCATAGCATATTGTTACGCAGTGGCTTTCTACATCGCAGTTGCTGTTACATTGTTATACAGTAGTCGAATTAATTTTATGTACATGCAAATAATTTTAGTGAAGTTACATGTAAACTATAGTATTGTAGAGATAGTAGGTATTTTTTGAAAGCAGGAGATGTGAAAAATGAGTAATTCCCTAACCGAGACTCGAATCTCGGACCTCTTGAACACGCGTCGAGTGTGCCGACCATTACACTACGAAGGCATACTAAGAAAGGGGGAAAACTTATAGTATCGCTCGTAAATTTTAGTATGAAAGGCCTTAGAAAGCGAATCATCGTCTGAAAATTAAGGATAGAAGTTTAAATCCATTTAACATTCAGGTAAACGGTAGTCTCGCCGCCAAACTGGCGATGGTTTTAGGAACTAATTTTTATCTCCAAATTTGGCAAGTTACTGCCAAAAGTCGCCAAGCTTGGTGACATTTTGGTCCAATCCCTTTGTGATGGTAACTGTGTCCGACTGTATGAAACTGTAAATGTGTATGCCTTCCATAACTTTCGAAAATTGAAGCTACTGGTAGTTTTTTTAGCCGACGGGGAAAAACTATGTATGGAACCTTACAAAGCATTAGTTTTCAGTTTAGCTCGGCCAAAGAACGTCTATGTAAAGAAGGAAAGGCTCCATAGACGTAATGTAAACCAGTTTGTCTTCTACTCCGCTAGAAAGAAAAGGGAACATTCGCGAAGAGATTTGGCGACGGAGCTTGTTGGAGAGAATTTCCCCTCTTCATGTACCGGACCTGGTCGAGATTTTTCTTCTTCGCCACGTGTATAGGAAATTGAGGAACACGGGTTAAGATGAATCGTTCTTTGATCTGGGAAATGATGGAAGTGAAGTGAAGGTGAAGTGAAGGCCAGTGAAGGTGAAGTTTCACTTTCACTGGCTATTGAACTTGCATTATATCTATCGCAGTTTGATGTCTGATTTTATATCCGTCATTATGGAGGGGAAAAAATGGAGTTACACAGCTTTAAACTCTTGATAAACGTGATCGTGGAACCTGTTCGAACTTCGACATCAGCTTCCAGCTTTGGCGCTTTTTGGCGACAGTTATTTCACTGTTTCCCTTTTCGTTCGAAGGGAGACACTTCCAAAGCCGTATGTAAGTAAAGCGTCGGCACTTCAATGGGAGAAATTGCGCTTCGTAACGACCGCACCGCTCGTAGCGGTGGCGATGTGGAAACACAATCAGTAAAACTGCGCATGCTCCTTTTCTTTTCAGTCATTGGTTGTTTTGATTTGGTTCTTTGTTTGATTCTACCCAAATCTTGTTAACTTCTAACGTGCTTTGGTTGTGTTATTTATAACTTATTAATTTTGTACTTTTTAATTAAAAAAGGCTCCTTTCAGAACCAATTTTTATTTAAATTTTCTCTAATGGCGTATCGATACTGCGGATTAAGGATTGCAAGTAAGGAGTAAGATTTCTTCGAAATCTGATGGAATACATTTCTACACGTTTCCTTGAGACGATGCGTACTTAAGGAAGCAATAAAGAACAGTTTTAGGATATGTATTGTTGAAATTAAAGGTAAAAAAATCTGATAATTAAAAGAATTATTCCCCTATATTTTATAATAACGCAGGTACAAGTTTTAAATAATATTTTAAAAAATCTTTTTTTTTTATTCTCTTTCAGAAATATTTAGAGAAAGTTATGTACTATTTAATGTATTTCACTATTAAAATAAAAAGAGCGCTAATTTGAAATGGACCGAATTGAGCATTAATTACAAATTGACTTCGATTTTTTTCATTTAAAAGATGCCTCAGAAGCTAAAAAATCATGTCATATTTGAGAAAGTATTTTAGGTAGAAGCTCTGTAAGTGGAGAAGAAGTAATGCATAATTTTAATGTTAATAACAATAAACTTTGCTTAAAAATGTATTCTTTTCGTACACTTAGGACTCTGAAATACTGTACAAATAGAAAATATATACATTTATATATATAATTACGACGCAATTGCAAAATATTTACATCTAATCGTGTAAAAACTCATTGCAGCCTCGCCATCTTACTTCCAACCTCCATGACGTCACTGCAGGAGAGAGGAGGAGGGGAAGAGATTTAGTTTACATCACCACCACTGCAGTGGATTGGCGCTGCAATTTGGCGTCATGTTATAGTATGGGAGTGCCGACGCTTTACTTACATACAGCTTTGGCCACTTCTGTTGCTGCGAAGTTTTCCTTCTTAACAATACATATTCTTTGGCTTGGCAGTCCAGGGTATTGGGAGATCACCCTGCGAGCTTTCGCTTCAGAGGCGTTTTGCATTGCCTTGTGTTTGTGCCTTATTAGTCTGTAACTACTGTGGTAACTATTGATTGTGCTCTGTCATTTTGAGAACAATCGGTCAGTATAACGTATTTGGAATAAAGAGTTTTGACTATAAACTCTTCTGGATTCACTGTCAGCCATTTAAAAATAAACTACTCGCCCAAACATTTAAACCTGGAGAATTGTTTTGTACCTCAGATTGTGAGATATACCTAATGCCACTTAATCTAAACACCTGTTAAATACTCCCATTGTAACCCACTTTCTTCAACTTCGACAATATTACCAATGCAGCCTGCTTTAACTGACAGTCTGAACGCTAATGCATAGCACAGACTTCCCTCATATAATACTTCTAATCAACAGCAGAGTTTAGACTTTGTTAACGCATTCGTATCACAGCTGATACCGAGAAAATTCAAGATAAGTTAATTTTAAACCCTATGCATGAACTGCGGTTAAGAAACTAATCTAGTCCTTTAAAACAGTTAAGAAACCGATCTCGATTCTTTACAACAACTGTGTGCTGTCGACACATCACACCTTCATAGCTTCATATTGGTGTTTCCTTCGAATTGAAATAGAGTTTCATTTTACGGTTTTCGTGCACTTTCTTTCAGTGTGAATAATTCCTCCTTAAGAAATTCGATGAAACAGGTTTCATCATCAGGTAAGTTCCATATTTTCATACGCGGGGTAAATAAAATAATAATAAAAACAGAGGTAATCGTTATATCTTTAGAATTTGTATTCTCGTTGCTCAATTAGAAGATGCGATATAGAAAATTTTGTTCCTAAGGGGCCTTGGAGATAATTTTTGTCTCCAACTTGGCGACATTTGGGGAATTTTTGCAAAATGCACAAAAACACATTTCAGTTCAGTTGCGAAACATCTAAACAATTAGCTAAATTACGAATTAGGCGTTTCCCTGAGAGGAATTTGAGGAACTTTATGATTTCTTTAGTGTGCTAAAGGGGAATGTTTAAATATTCGCGCTCTCTCAGTTATTATTAGCCCAAAGGGCGTTAGCCCAGAAGGTCTATTAATTTCGTTTTGGCATTTTGTTTCGGTTCACTTTTCAAACTGTTGCCATCAAATATTACAGCCATGTTTTATATTTAAATATAATATTTTATTTGATGTATATTTATACATCAAATATTACAGCCCTGTATTTAAATATTACAGCCATGTATTATATAAAATGTATTATATTTATATATATTTTTAAAGCCATGTATTTATTTAAATATTACAGCCTTTAAATATATATGATGTATATTTAAAGAGATTAATAATAAAGACTCTGCATAAACGTATGTATGTTTTTTGCATTGTGATAAAACAATGGTACCTAGAGCGATCCAATTTTGAATAACGTACGTTTCCACTCGAATATGGGCACCTGGGTGCCTTAATTAGGAACTTGTTTTATTATCTATTTCATATTTTGTCAGACATTAAAGAATTTCGGTTAACAAACTGAACGATTTCAAAGCGAGGAATGGCAACACTGTACGAAAAAAAAATTTTTTATCTCCAGCGCACGAGACTGTGTATCGGAAATTCTAAAGATATGCTCATTTGAAAATTATTTTGCCGTATTGCTGTTGAACTGAATTTTATGGTTTAAGTGCGAAGAACATGATATTTAATAAATAAAGGTAACACACAAAACGTTAATAAAACGACCATTTGGGCGTAATGTAAAATCTGAAAGCTCTCAGTTTTTTTATTAGTCATTTTATTTATTTTTATGCTTAGTTTAATAATAAATTATTCATTTCTTCCTGCTTATCTTAACTTATTATTTAAAGAAACACCAAAGGTTCCTTAGCTCTCAACAATACTGTTGCGTGTTTACTAACTCGTAATCAGATAATCAGATAAATGGAAAAAAGAATTTTGATTCTTTAAAGTCATTCCGAAAGACAAAAATTATTACCAAAAAAAAGAAAAAAAGGGAAACAGCTTCAGTGGTTGAAATATAATTCCAAACCCTTTCTTCAAATAGGAACAAACAGGAAAAACGCAGTCCAGTTTTACAGGGGAAAATAATTATTCAAATTATTACAAATATTACAAATATTAAGAATTCACAAAATATTTTTCAAAAAGTCCCAATGAAACTATAATTACTGATATTAAAAGTATTTAACTCTGAATTCACTGCTAAATTCACAGTTAAATACTTACGTTTTTCACTAGGCTTTTATACTTTCATCGTCAAGCGAAATCTCTTCAAATCTTTGTTTTCGAAATATAGCGAAGTGTCTGGAATTTAACATTATTTCCACAAATAAAGCCAGTTTCATAGCAGATGCATTCCCAAAGCCGAGTAGTTTTCGATTGGCAATTTCTTAGGATTTACTGGAGCTATTTACAAAACTTTGTCGATTATTTTATTCATACAAATACTTCTTATTAGTACTAAAATATTGTAAGTTAACTACACACATGAAAGCCCGATATAATGTGCTGAAAATAAAGGTAAAATTAAACACGAAAGAAGTACATAAAACTTACAATAAAACAATAGAAACAAATTAGAAAACGACAAAAATGCAAAATAACTGAATAATAGTAATTAGAAAACAGTCTAGAATAAAAAAGCATTGTATTGTTATGGAATTTGTATTTATTTAGTTATTTTTAGTAGAATAGTAATTAAAATTGCTTTATTTTCCCGTGCAACGCAGTGCGTGATGAATTTCAAGAGAAAGCTACGCCGGAAAAAGTAAAAATACAAAAGCGAGTGCATTTAATATTTAATTAATAAATATCTCGTAATTGTACTTCTTTGCTATCCAGAAACATCGAGAAAATAGATTTTACGAGAATATTCTCGTGCTTGATTAAAAAGCTTATAAAAGCCGGAGTAAAACCTCTCAGCTAAGTCATAGTTGTTTTAAGCGAACTGGTGCTTACTTACTGCTGCTATTGATTGTAGCGAATTCGCTGTGAGACCGAATTAGTTTCTCTGTATTTTGAATTGAGTTCTGTTTACCGTTTTAGCAGTTCTAAATATAACTGCTGTGAGATATTGTGATATTGTACGAATATCTTTGAGGTAATATTTCAACATTTTGTTTTATTTCTTGTGAAAATAATAAATTTCATTAATTTTTTAACGACTTGTGCATTCAATCCATTATGAACCCACGCAACAGTATTTAGAACATAAAGGAAGAAAAAGGGCCTAAAATCGAGAAGCTAACAGGAGAGAAACCTTAAACGATCGACTATTCTTATGCATTTCGCATCAGTCTGAGATTCTAAATACTGTTACGAATTTCACATTTATTTGGCTGTTATTTAGAATTGTAATTAGATTTGCTTCATGTTGCCTTAGCAACGCAGACGATTTTTGAAGAGAAAGCTACGTCAAAAAAAATAGCAATAAAAATAAAAGAGCGCGCGCATTTAATGCTTAATAAATAAATATCTCGTAATTACTGTTGCCATCCAGAAAAATCTAGAAAAATCGTGATTGTTCTACTGATAATTAAAAAGCTTATAAAAGCCGAGGTGAAACACCTCATCTCAGTTAGTTAGTTAGTTGTTGTTGTTGCTGTCACACTTGTAGCTGTAAAAAGCGAACTGCTGTTTGTTTACTTAATGCTGTATTGATTGTAGCGATTTCGCTGTGAGATAGAATTATTTTATCTGTTTTGAACCGAGTTTTTGTTAAACGTTTGAGATATTGTGATATTGTGCGAAGATCTGTGAAGAAATATTTCCGCATTTTAATTTATTTCTTGTGGAAAGAATAAATTTTTGTTTACTTTTTTACTTTTTAACGACTTGTGCATTCAATATATAACGAACCGAGCAATGGAAGAACAATTAAGGCAATTTATGGCAGCCTTTGCTGCATTTAAAGATGAGATGAAAGATTCTGTTAAAGAAGTGATAAAATCCGTTAAAGAAGAAATTAAAGCTGGCCAAGATTCCGTGAAAGAGGAGGTGAAAGCTGGCCAAGAAT
>KK112964.1:283148-309114 GCA_000611955.2 Stegodyphus mimosarum | reverse complement strand
GTTGTTGTTGCTGTTATACTTGTAGCTGTAAAAAGCGAACTGCTGTTTGTTTACTTAATGCTGTATTGATTGTAGCGATTTCGCTGTGAGATAGAATTATTTTATCTGTTTTGAACTGAGTTTTTGTTAAACGTTTGAGATATTGTGATATTGTGCGAAGATCTGTGAAGAAATATTTCCGCATTTTAATTTATTTCTTGTGGAAAGAATAAATTTTTGTTTACTTTTTAACGACTTGTGCATTCAATATATAACGAACCCGTACGCACGTAACAATACGTAAGCACTGTATTCATATATGGCACTGAAAATTCTCAGAAGCTGAGTGCCTACTCCTTTTTGATATAAAAGAGCTAAGATAATGTTTTTATAATTAATGTTTTATATTTTAATATATTTATCTCAGCAAATTCAGAAAAATAATTCCTTACATGAAATATTCAGTCTGATGATAGCTTAATTTAATTTCCCTTCCTTATGCTCAAGGTTTCAACTTTCCTTTTAAATGCTGTGAATAATTTTATTTTATAATTTATGCTCTTGATTTTCTATCTTATTTCTCAAAATGGATCTCAAACGAATGTTGTTAATGTTGGTTTCCATAAAATTCTTACGGTCGTCTAACTAACGGTGTTTTAACAGGGTAAAAATAAATCTGCTTCATTAGGGTTTCAATATCATCCATAACTAAATTTTACGTAGTTACTTGTGAATTACTTGTATATATATGAATTTTAATTAAACATTCATTAACAGGATTAAATTCGTAATTAATATGCACGGAGTGTAGTACATATATTTTACTGAAAACTAGAAATTTTGTAAGAACTGTTAAATTTGCCGAAGCAAATTTAATTTTCATGAAAGTCCAGTTTTTCAGACAAGTTTATCGAAAAGAATGGCCATATGCTATATCACTGTCTAATGAACTCTTAAATTTCTCAGAATTTATCCATAAGTAATAAATATCAAACAGCACTGTGGAGAAATGTTAATAATCGATACTAAAAGCTAAAAGAACTTCTGCAATTGTGTCACAGATTGTCTCATTTTGACTTCGAACATCAGAAGAATTAGTAATGGAAAAGAGTGTAAAAGGTTATTCAATGAAACATCTCGTTACAAGACAAACAGTTTATTTACAAGTCTAATAATTGACAGCTGCAGTTTCATCATCTCAATTCAGCACTTAAAAATATAAATGGCGTAAGATAATACTCATTAATTATCAAATACACATGAAATGCAACTCGAAGCCATTTATCTCATTTTCTCATAAAAAAAGAACGAACTCAAAACGAAAATGTAAACATTGTCCACTGTTGCCATATGCAATTTTCTAAATTAGTTAAACAAAGATAATATTAGATAGAGGTTCAACTCAACACAGATATTACTATTCCCATATTGCTTTCCCGACGATAATAAATTTCCTTTTTCATCACATATCATAGAACACCTTCACTCACTAACTCAAAAATGATAAATTCTTGTCATCAATCAAGAAGATTCATCGTCTACACATTCCACCTGCTTTTCCTACATCCCATTCAAATTCCAACCAGGGTAGAAAAAGAAACAGATAGCTGAAAATTCCGGAAGAACCTGAAAAATTTCTGAATCAAAATGGTTTGAAGCCCTTCAGGAAATTTATTCCATCGTATCTTACAATAATAGTGGAGGAACTATTTATATAAAAATCATTTATTATTATTGTTATGATTTTTCTGTTATTTCAATAAGAGTGGAATTCACACGGATACCACTTAATATTGTAATACGGATATTCACTTGTTGAAAGTTTTAGCACTTAATACCACAGTGGCTAATATAAATGTTTCTCGGTGTGTTTGTGCTGAGTTTAATCAGCTACTTTTATTAAAATTTTAACGTAACTTACATGAATTGAAAGAAAATGGTAAGAACAGGAAAATTTTAAATATAATACAGCTAAAGAGTTACATAGTCATCTCTCCCAACAGTGTCTTTTCCCCAGATTCCCCCTACACTTTGGCGACTTTTGGCGATTTCTCGCTAATTGGTGACAAAAATTAGTCTCCAAAACCATCGCCAACTTGGCGATATTTCGCTAATTTAGCTACGTAGCCATTTACCTCAATGTTAAATAGACTTGACCCTGTAATCTTATTTTTTTTGGCAAAGTTTCACTTTCTCAAGCCATTTTATGTTACATTATACTAGAGATGTCACAATTTTAAGTGTAATTTCACTAAAATTATTTACATATGTACAAAATCTTAACAGTATCTTAGTTTTTATTTTATAACATTTTTGTAATAATAAAGTGTATAATTTAATAAGAAACGTCAGTTTTACTGAACACTTTGTATTTTTTAATGATGAACAATTAAATATCAAAAGAGTATCTTTACTGTAACAATAGCAACAGGAACAAATATTAACCTTTCTTGAATCTTATTTTTCTTATACTAATTGTCTTTCATAATATTTTCACATATTTCATATTTTTCAATGGGAGTCTGTGGAAAAAAAAAGGTATGTTCTGTAATTCATTAAATAATCAAACTAAACTACTCACTAAAACAGCAAAGCAAAATTTATACAATAAAACTACTTACCATTCAGTGGTAGAGTCAGATATGAATTTCGTAAGTTCTCACGGGATATCCACAGATTGTACTTCAAGTAATAATAATAATAATAATAATAATAATAATAATAATAATAATAATAATAATAATAATAAAAACTGAAAGGTTTCAGATTTTAAATAACGTCCAAAGGGGAGTTTTTTTAAACATTTTGTGTGTTACGTTTATTTATTAAATATCATGTTCTTCGTGCTTAAACCATAAAATTCAATTCAAGAGCAATATCGCAAAATAAATTTAAAATGAGCATATCTTTAGAATTTCCGATACACAGTCTCGCGCGCTGGGGATAAAAATGTTTTTTTCTGTTACAAAGTTGCCATTCTCGCTTTGAAATCCCTGAGTTAAAGTTTTACAAAATATGAAATCGATAATGAAACAAATTTCAAATTTGGCCTTCTAGATGCCCATATTTGCAGGAGGATTAAGTTATTCAAAATTTCATGGCTCTAGGTACCATTGTTTTATCACAATGCGAGAAACATACATGCATTTATGCAGATTCTTCATTGTTTAATTTCTTTAAATATAATACAGGACGATAATATTTGCTGGCAACAATTTGAAAAGTGAAACAAAGCTTATAGTGAATCAACGCAGATTGCCAAAATAAAATTAATAGTCCTTTTGGGCAAATTGCCCCTACGGAGTAAAAAATTCTGAAAGGTTTCAGATTTTAAATTACGTCCGAAGTCGCGTTTTTTAACGTTTTTTGTGTTACCTTTATTTATTAAATATCATGTTCTTCGCATTTAAACCATAAAATTCAGCTCAAGAGCAATATCGCAAAATAATTTTAAAATGAGCATACCTTTAGAATTTCCGATACACAATCGCGCGCACTGCAGATAAAAATGTTTTTTTTTTTGTTGCCATTGCTCGCTTTGAAATCTTTGAGTTTGTAAATCAAAGTTGGTTAATCAAATAGATCAAATAGTTTGCTAAGGTCCAGTAAAGATCGTATTGTAGAAGGCTGTAAGTAAATGAATACTGTAATACTCTCTTGCCAATAACAATTTAGGATTTTTATACAAGACATGTCGCTAAGCCATGCTCAATATTTAGAGAACTTTTAAAAATATCCAAACCAGCCTCAAAATTAGGCAACAACACAAACAACGTTTTAGTAAATATAAAACTTTATATTTATTGCAATATTTATTATTATAGTATTCTTGTAGTATTTATTATGTACCTGTTACTACTATATTATTGATATTTACATTATTAGTTTAATTATGCTATGTCTATTAGTTTAATAATGTTACTTATACTAGTTTAATAATGTTATATATATTAGTTTAATAATGTTATATATATTAGTTTAATACCGTTATATATAATAATTTAGGATGACTTTCTTTTGGCTTTGCTGTAGCTTTGAGATAGGAGCCGACGCTATGAGACCCTTATTTTGAGAAATTAAAGGTAGTCAACTCTTCTTGAGCCTTACGTCTCTGTTCACACAAGGGATTATTCGCTTATCGGTACACAAGGTTCCTCACATTGAACTGTGAAATAAAAGGGTGGAACCTCATAACTGCGTTTCAACTTTAAACTCCAATTACTATTTAAAATACACCAGTAAAAGTAGTTATGTGGGTTAACATTTTGATGAGAAAGAAGAATAGGGCAATTAAGTGTAACAGTCCTTGCTATAATGAAAGGATTGGTTACATGAAACATAAAAACTCATAAAACAAAGTTTGATGCATATTTTTCTATAAAAGAGTTTGAGATATTTCATTAAATGTAATGTCCTAGTTAAATTTGTAAGATTAAAACTAATTATTATCTAATTACACACCTGTTTAAACTTCCTTTGCGTTGACTAGTGGATAAGAGCTAACCTTCAAAATATAAAATGTAACCCTTCAGTACGTAAATTATAAGTTTAATTAGCAGATAAATCTTAAATTCTAGAAGTTTCCAGATTTTGTTCTCTAAAAGTTTTTTTTTAAACGTTTAAGGTTTTGTCTCAGAAAAATGAAACTATCGAACTTCTGAGAGGGAAGAAATGGTGTGACTGATGATTACATAAATTTCGGCTATTCAAATTAAAATTACTTTTTTTACGTACAGTACTAATGTATATATAAGCTGTCGGGTTTTACTATTTAAATCTAAAGTTCTAACTAAGAACCCCACGAACACTAACAAGCGAATAATCGCTTAAGTGTGTGAACGGAGCACGTAAGACTTAAAGAGGGTTTATAACCCTTTATTTTTCAATATATTTACAGTCAGTTCCTACTTGGAACTTTACACAAAGCTTCCACTGGGGCTAGAACTTAAAATAATAATAATTTAAACTAAAACTAGCTTAACTAAGCTATTTAAAAGGTATAGCCGAAGCTACCAGAGATCTAACTAGCTGGCCCCTAAGCATTAATTAAATCGGCTAAGCCAAGCAAGGGCCTAAGGTATGGCCGAGCGTAGCAATAGCTCAGAGAGTGTAGCCAAAAGGCAAACGCGGGCTAGTCAGGGAATCAGACTCTCTCTTTCTCGAAGTCGGTGAAGTCACAACTTAAATAGTACTCTTTCTCATTTGCATTAACTGCGTCTCTGAATTTACATCCTGGCAGGAAATTGTAAGCTGAAATTAGAGTAAGCTAGGTTAGGTTAGGTTATTCAATTATGGCAAAGCACACGAGGGCTATCTGCCTAAAGGGAGGGATGCCTTCGTGGAGGACTTTCTAAGGGGAACTGGCTCGTATACACGTTACACATGGGGAAAACCACAAAAACGCCCATGCAGCCAGCCCGTTCGCGGGATTCGAACCTCGGACCGAACTACCAGTGTTCAGCGTCTTTACCGCTCGGCCGCTGGTGGGCCCTAGAGTAAGCTAGGAAAGATACAAAACTTAAAATAACTGTTAATAAACTTAGGATAGACCTTACAAAGCAATTCAAAAAATGAATACACTATTTTTAGAGGATTTAGCTCAACATAAACAGAGTTCATAAAAAATTTAGAGATGGAGATTTCACACTATATTGATAAAACTTTGTTTTCACATTTCGTTTTGGAACTACACTTTAAGACTTTAAATGAGAGAATATAACGCATAGGTATTGCCTTTAATAAACGATGCATGCAGAATGAAAAAAAAAAGAGAGTAAAAATTTCTACTATTTATCTTGTAGAGGAATTGGTGCCAAAATAATTCCCTGATGTGAGTTAAAATGTTCTTAAATATGGTTCCTCTGCAATAAGTTATGAAAAATGCAATTTAAAGAATTTGTTTTGAATATGTTACATCAATTTTACATGTGAAATTCTTTTCTTTTGACAGGGTTATATGTCTCAGATTATAGTAAAAATAATAGTGCTTAAAAGCGTGATCTTGTTCATGATTATTTATGTGTCTTATGTATCTCGACTAGAATGAAATACATGTTAGGTACTTTCTCAGAAAATAATTTTATGATTTTGATGAGCAGTTACATAATACGCAACTTTCAAAAACTCTGAAATAGAACACCGAAGTAGTATAGAAGTTTAATGGTGTCTCAGACATTTAATCTTCATGATTATTTTTTTTATAACGATTATCGTCATATTTCTCCACTATATTAGCAACTTTGTTTTCTTTTTCTTTTGGTGTTAGAATATTATCACAGAATGCATTCTAATGTAGAATAAGATTTGTTCTTCGATAGCATAATGGACTGAGCCAATCTTTTGGAGGGACAGATGTCAGAGTGACGAGACAGTTGAATCGTAGTAGTTTCACCCTGGTTCAAATTTCAACGAACAAGTTGCTTGCTCTAAAATTTTTGCAGTTTTCCTCATGTGTAACGCTAGTAGGAATCAATTTTCCATAAAATGTGCTTCGAGAAAGCATCCTTACCTTTAGGTGGATAGCTCTAGTGTCGTAGTGTGTTTTGAAATAATCCAAATAAACCAATCTTGAAAGAGAGAATTTTCTGTAAATTCAACTTTTAAAAAGCAGAAAGATTTTACTACAGCATTGAGGTATAACGAAAACGTTATGAGGCTATAATGGTGAAGACAGCTTCACGGCAAAGCAGTAAAGTACTGCTCCCGACATGGTCAATCGCTCTTAAGCTAATCTCTGAACTCAAATCATTACTAAACTCAAGATACTACTACTACACCGCGTACAGGCAGAGTATATATAGCTTTAACCTAACTTCGAAAATATTCCCGAGAAAACCGCTAAAAATGCTGTGGGGTTTTACTTATTTAATTCAGTGTTCAATCCTTGAACCCCAGAAACACTAACAAGCGAATAATCGCTTAAGTATGTTAACAGAGATGTAAGACTTAAGAAGGGTTAACTATCCTTTATTTCTCAGAATGAATACAATCACTTCCTAACCAGGAACGTACAGCAAAGCCTCCACTTGGGCTTGAACTTAAATGAATATAAAATTAAACTTAACTAAGCTTAACTAAAGCTAACTGAAGATATAGCCGTAGCTATCAAGATTCTAAGTAGTTGGTCCCTAAATCTAAATTAAGTCGGCGAAGCCAAACAAGGGCCTAAAGAATGGCCGAGCGTAGCAATATCTAAGAGAGACGTAGCCAAAAGGCAAACGCGCGCTAGTCAGAAACTCAAACTCTTTCTCACGAAGTTGGTGAAACATCGACTTAAATACTAGTCTTTATTCATTTGCATTAACTGCATTTCTGAAATTACGTTCTGGTAGGAAGTAGTAAGCTGAAACTAGAAAGATAGGAAAGATGCAAAAACTTAAAGTAACTATTAATAAAATTAGAATTATAAAATTAGGATAAACCTTACAATGTGTTCTAAAATGTTTTCTTTCCGTCTATGGCGTATAGTCAATTTTGTTGCCAAATACAGCCAAATGGGCGATTTCGGGCCAAATGTGGCAATTTAACTTTAGATTGCCACTTTGTGGCAACCTTAGCCTCGCTTTGTAAAAAAGCTATCTCACCGCAGCTGGGCATTTTGCAACACAATGTTTATTTTCTACGTAAATAAAATTTAAAGTTTGATTTAAGTTTGTAAAATTTTGAACACTTCACCTTGAATAATAAGAGGATAATAATAAGAGGATAATTCCTATCTGTCCGAGATTTCGAAAATACTACGCCCTGTCCTTAAATGAAGCCTTTTCATTCTGCTTAAATCCCGCGCAACGCCGAGTATTCTGCCAGTAATTTATAATGAAATTAATAGTGAAATTTTAATTCATCGATTGTGCACTTTGTTTTGTTCGTTAAAAATTCTTTGTAATTAATTTTAAAACGAAGAGTAATGAAGCAATCAAATATTAATATAAATTGAATTTGTGGGAAAATCTGCAGGTGATGGGAATGCCATTTTTGAATTTTTGTAAAATGACATGAGAAGCAGTTACAGCTTCCAAAAACGTGTTTATTTGGAAATTTGATGAAAAGTAATTGTTCTGACTGATAAATAATGCTTAATATGTATCCCCATAAATAATGCCTAATATGTATCCCCATAAATAATGCCAAATTCAGATTGCAAAATTTCCATTTGAAACAAAAGTCCTGCCACATGGGGCAGATATTTATATATATCTAATTTCAACTAATTTTATTTCCTTCTTATTTTTTGAGCCCCTTCTTGAAACTTGTTAGTTGAAGTCTACCACAACAATACCATAAACTGTTCTCGCGGATTTTTTTCCCCGTAGAGTGTTGCCATTGCTCTCTTTTAAATCGTTTGATTTTGTTCATCAAAAATTCATTAAAGTTTTACAAAATATAAAATAGATGATAAAACAAATTCCAAATTCGGGCTTCCACAGGCGCATGTTCAGGTGGATCTTCATTATTAGTTTTCTTTAAATATAATACAGAGCTCCAATATTTGGTGGCAACAGTTTGAAAAGTGATTCAGACTTTTACGTTTCCAACGCAAAATTGGAAAACGAAAACAGTTGTCCTTCAGGGACAAAGCCACTTTGGACTAAAAATATCTACAAAATTCCATAAAAAAATTCTCTTCATTTGCTTTTGCAATAGATGATGACTTTTTTATTTAGTTGATAAATATAGTACAGAGCTGCAATATTTGGTGGTAACAGCTTGAAAAGTGATTCAGACTTTTAATGATTCCAACGCAAAATCGCAAAACGAAAACAATAGTCCTTCAGAGACAAAGCCCCTTTGGACTAAAAATATCTACAAAATTCCATAAAGAATTTCTCTTCATTTTCTTTTGCAATAGATAATCACTTTTTTATTTAGTTGATTTATTTTAAAAATAACATTTTAGGATTTAAATATGTTACAAATAACTGCAATTAACAATATTAACATTTTCATCATCCTACGTCAACGGAAAGAGAACCAGAACACAACGTTTCTTAAATATGTAAGCAATTTTTTCATAATTAATTTACAGTCATAAAGGAAATATGTGACATAAAAAGACTACAAAAGTTAAACGAGCATCTGAAATGACATGGCACGAAGGCTACCAAAATATATTTCGGCTGACAATTAAATGTAGTTTTTAAATAGTCTTTTCATTGCATCAGACGAGTGTGTAGGTTAAAGAATTTTCAATTACGACCTGACATTTCGCAGTGCAATTCTTTTTAAGCACTTTCGATTAAATTCAGCTTCAAAAAATTACAGCGGAGATTAAGTTACAGAAAAAATTTAATTAGAATTCAATTTAGGCACACCGTTTTGTTTAATTAGAAAGAAATATCTATCTATGAGAATTTACTTGAGGGAACAAAAATTAAAAACGAGTCGCAAAAGCACATACTCTGATTACAAACGCAAAACTAATTGCTACAGTCTAAGAAAATTGTTTTTTTTCCCTTTTTTTAACTGTTATTTTTTTTCTTTCGGAATCTTATTAAATCGTCAATGTAATTTAAATAAATAGTTTACAGCTCTTGATGGCAGATGAATAGTTGAAGTTCTAAATCATAAAATATTGTTTAGAAAACATTAACATTCTCTGACACTGTGATTTACCTGTATTCTGGCAACACACTCCTTTTTTCACAGAGAGAAAAAAATCTGATACGGACACCACATGACTCGTATGGCTTGTACAGACATTAAGTACTTTTTGAAAGCAGGAGAGATGAAAAATGAACAATGTCCTTGACAAGACTCGAACCACGGACTTCTCGAATACGCACCGAGTGTGCTGACCACTGCACCACGAAGGCATGCTAAGGAGGTGGAAGAAATACCTTACATACTCCTCCTTTCAAAGGGCGACTGGGGGATTAGGGGACCCAATCACCAAATCCTGGTGGTGGAGAATCATCATCTACCATCTGTTTTAGTTCGGGCGCCATTGTAGAGACATTTTAGAATTTTTGAAACAAAGAAATCGAAGAAATGAGCAGTGCCCTCGCCGGGACTCGAACCACGGACTCTCGAATCATCGCCGAGTGTGCTGACCATTACATCTGGAAGGCATGCTAAGAAGGCGGAAGAAATACCTTATAGGCTTATTAATTATACACATTTTTTGCTGCATTTCATTTAAACGTATTTCATTAATATTTCTCATTTAATTAATTCAATTCTCACTTCGCGGCAAAGCAAAAATGCATAAAGACTCATAGCATCTTCATTAAAAATTGTAGAATACAGAAAAACATAACATAAAATTCAGTTAAAACAGTTCAAAAAACAAGTTTTACAATTAAAATTACAATTTTTACTCAAAAGCAAACAATTCGGCTACCGGTATATTTTCCAATGCACAAAACTGAAAGTTTACGTTTGGTCCCACTCGGCAAAAAGACATCGAAGGTGACGTAATTCACTATTCTTCTGAGTTTCAAATGTAAACAAATGGCGGTTTGTAAGACTTAACACGCCACTTTAAATAGTTGATAATTCTACAACTATTGCATGTAGAACCTACAACTGTTGCATGTAAATTAACTAAAGGCATAAAAACCTTAACCGGAACATAAAAGCCATATAATTCAAACACTTTTAAAGCAAAAAATGCGCAATTTACTCACACATAGGAATAAAAAACTTAGCTCACCGAGCCAGGTAAAAGAGTAGGGATACATACATTTATATACGATTGGCGCAGCCGATTGCAACGAAAAAGGGAGGTGCATAACTACATGTTATAGCAGTCCGATATTAAAGGACAGCAAAAACGAATCTTCCTGCAAGGAAGTAAAAAAGAGATGTATTTCGATAAATTATTATAAAAGTTGGTAGAAGTATTTAAAAGAGGAACAAATTAATGATGAAAAGTTTAAATCCACTCAACAGAGCAAATGTGTGTAGTATTACGTAACAAATAAATGCTTTTTGGAATCTACTGCAGCTTGTTTGCTATGCACGCTTGAAATTAAAAACAGTATAACGTCTTGTATTCTTTACGGGCATAAATTAACTAGACGTTAACAGACTGTGTAAGGAATTTATTATCCTCAAGTACGACAAAGTCCGGAGAATGGGTGTAAAGGACCCTTTATTAACCCAATATTATTCTCAAATGGCACCGACTCGTGCTTACAAAAGCCAATACGTTTGGCTTAACTCAAAAGGTAACAAGTAACTTAAAATAGTATTTAGTTAGCTTAACGGCATTTCACAGGTTAATTATTACGCACTCAGGCTCCGACTAGTAAAAGTTAGCGTAAACAATCCTACTAGCCAGAACCGCTCAGCACCACAGAAATGTAATCTAGTGTAATTAATACCGCCTTTTTGACATTGTTATAACGTAACCGGCTATCATAGTCCTGGCCGCAGGTTGTAAATCCGGAGACGTTATGATTGTTTGTAAGTGTATAGTGTCTTTGCAGCATGGTGACTCTTAAAAGAAGCTAGTGAGCTAGTAGAAATATAATTGACGAAAGATCTCCGACGGATTCTTCTTCAAAACTGGCACAGATCTGGGTAAATTCGTACCATGATCCTTGAGATGTCCAAGACCTAGGTGCGCGTTCGTAGAGGTGGACCTAAGTTAGCCGTAGGTTCAAGCCTTTTCTTTTGGGTTACAAATAGAGACTAGAGGACTTATGAGAAATTAAGAAAAATTGAGTTTTATTTCCCACTAAAACTTTCTTGCCAACTCAATAAATTTACATATTTAAAAATACCCCTAAATACATCATAATAGCGGGCACTGCACCCCACAAGCTTGCCAAAAATAAAGTCACAACTCCGACTAGAATCGTGTTAACGCTTTTCTGGTACATTTCAGATGCTCCGTTTTATCGCAACAAGTGTATATACATCGCGAGAACAACACAATATCTTTTTTCTACTTTTACTCAACTAATGTATTTATTTGAAAAATCTTTATGAAGGACGTTTTGATTGAATTCGCTACCTAATTGGCTTTTTTAATTCATAATATATTTCTCCCCTTTTTCCAACATGCTTTCGTGGTGTAATGGCAGCACACATGGCGCGTGTTTGAGAGACTAGGTTCGAGTCCCGGCTGGAGCATGCAGAGACATTAGGTTATTTCGCTCATCTTCGAAGCAGGAGACATGAAAAATGAGCAGTGCCCTTGCCGGTACTCGAACGTCGAACTTCTCGAATATGTTGTGTAGCAAATTTTCATGTAACACTTAATTATTTAAGTTTGACTTAAGATTAATTTTCATTATTCTAAATTTATGCTACACAACGTTATTTTATTTAATATCTTGTATTTATATTTGCTTTGGTTTAATTTTAATTAGTGGTTTTGGTACTTTAAGATTTGTACGTCTCTTCCACTGGTTACTCGTAAACGCGTTGAAACAGACAATGGAATTAGGTGCTTTCGTAGGTAATAAACTTGATTTAAAATTACTTAACTTAGGTTGATTCTCATTTAACTTATATCATTGGATGCAGAAAAATTAGCCTTTTAATTTAAGAGTACTTTCAAGTCTCTAGCTTAAACAGTTTTTAAGTTACAGTTAATTATTCAACGAATTTTTGCACTTCGAGTATTTTTTTTGGTTGAGGGGGAAAGGATTGAAAAGCGTCACTTTTGCAGTTGATTTCCAAGCCTTTGCTTAGGAATTTTTGTCCGTTGCCTAGGTTTGCTGGTTTTCCCACGCCTACGTCGAATTCTTGGTTCTTCTTTTGGCGGGCTTGGCGAGATTCGGAATTTTGTTCCAGTTCAACTCCTCGATTTTTGGACGATATTAGCAGGGGTTTGTGTGAGGGGTAGAGTTTCAGTTTATTCACCCTTTTGGCGAGTTTTGGCGATATCTAGTGTCCGGACCTGACAAAAAGCGGGTGCAGGTGGGATTGCGAAGCTGTTGGGACGTTTTCGTTTTTGCATTCGGCTGACAAGAAGATAACTTTCTCGGGCGCCTTGGGCATCTTGTTGCTGCAACAGAAAGGATGAATTTGTTTTTTTAACGGGGGGCTTATGGCTCCTGTCACGTCTTACTCCATGGCTTCGGAAATAGTCCTTCAAAAATGTAAATGAAATAATTCTGCAATAGAAAAGGAAATGAAAGAAAATTATATTTCCATGCTTCAACTACCACAGAAATAATGTCCTTCAAAATGGAAAGTAAATATTTCTTCGTCAATTCTACCATCTGATGAAGACTCAGTCCGCTTCTTCAATTTATAAGAACAGAAAAAATCAATAGCCAAGCAACCTGTGTTCCGACCTGAGTTTCCTGATGGCTCTGAAGTTCGTAATACAGAAGGCTGGATGAAACTTCCAAGTTCCTGCGTACTGGGTATTCTTCGAATGTTCGGTGTCCGCCAAGCTGCCGTCGAACCCCCAAATCTCCAGGTTCACATCTTCCGTCAGTTAAGAAGTTTTTCTTTTTGAACTTTAATGTTAACTTAAATTCTTAAAGATTTTTTTTTCATCCAAAATTCTCTGGTTTAATTATTTCTTGAATTTTTTTAAAGATTCTATTATTATCAGAATTTAACTTTTATTTAAATGTTTGCTGTAAAGAATTTTGAAAGGTAGAAAATTTAAATCTTTAATATTTTTGAAGATTTGCTGATTTAACTGAGATCTGAAGAAATTTGTGAGCAGTCTTAAATTGCTCTAGTTAAAGGTATAATTTTTTTTTCCTCTTATGGTGCAATACTATAGGTACTTAACTCTGTACTTCATTATTTGAATTTTCTCTTGTTCTGGGATAAATAAGGTGTAAGAACCTTACAACTGAAAAATGAAATAGAAAATTTTAATTTGTATCTTAACTCATAAAAATAGTTATTACTTAAACAATAGTATTTGAATTGAAGTGGTTACTGTCTAAGATTGCAGTATTTGTGGAAAATATATAAATGTTTAGCTATTTGTTTTCTAAACTAAATAAGGTAGTTCCCGGGGACTAGTATAATTTTATGTTAGTAAATTTGTTTGATATCAGTGTTTTAAGGAAAGTAATAAACTAAGTTAGTATTATTGATTTTATGTGTTTACTTGAATTTCTGATTACACAACATGGTTTCACCAGTAGCAAGGCTCTTCGGGTTGTTGAAACGAAATTTAAAAGGGTACAAACACAACGCAATTCATATTTGTTTAAACTACTAGTATTTTACAGCTTAGTATATAACAAATACGCCCCGAGTGTGCTGACCATTACACAACGAAGGCATGCTAAGAAGGCAGGAGAAATATCTTATATACTCCCCCCTTTTAAAGAGCGACTGGGGATTAGGGGGCTCGGTCGCCAAATCCTGGTGGTGGAGAATCATCATCGATCACCCTTTTTATTTCGGGCGCCACTGTAGAGACATTAGGTTAGTTCGAAGCAGCAGGCATGAAAAATAAGCAATGCTCTCGCCGGGCCTCGAACCTCGAACCTCTAGAATACACGCCGAGTGTGCTGACCATTACACCGCGAAGACATGCTAAGAAGGCGGGGAGAAGTACGTTATAAGCACTGTTCACTTTTCACGTCTGCAGCATCAAAAAACCTAATGACTCAATATGTTTATATTTTAGGACAAAAATATTTTTTTTCCATTGATAAATTGTTGAACTTGAATATTAAATGTAATGATAGAGACGATAATGTCACAAATTCTCTTTGAGCTGAATTTAGCAAGAAGAAAGAGGCTTTTAAATGCGAAAAAAAAATATGATGAGGTTGGTAAAAAACAACTTCTTTCTTAAATCAATTTTGTCGATGGAGACTATGAAAAAGGCATCTTGAATCCAAACATTTTTAGTACGTCAATAAACCAGAAGAATATTACAAGTAACTGTTACATTCTTCAAATTAAAAACATAATATTTTTAGAGAAGTTTATGACTGTTAGCAAAAACTGTTTATTCGTGTCATACGAAACTTAATGTCTGACTGCTAAAAATAAACACTATATCGAAATTTAATTTCAAGAATTTATCTTGGATTCAGAAAACATTTATATGATTGACGCTAACGCGATTATTTACTTGCCATATAAAGCCGAAGAGGAATTTGTTGTGGTATTGAATGGCTCAAATTTAAAAATTGAGTTCGACAGATGTCCGTAATTGAATTCTTAATCTGAGGTAGAAATGAATGTTCCAGAATTTCCTAAAGTGACATTAAATTTTCAAAAAATTCATGCCTATGCTTATTTTTAGTCCAAAGGGCCTTTGTCCCTGAAGGACTATTGTTTTCGTTTTGTCATTTTGCGTTGATTCTCTATAAATGTCGGATTCACTTTTCAAATTGTTGCCACCAAACGTTATCGCCCTATATTATATTTCAAGAAACTAAATAATAAAGAATCTGCATAAATTTATGTATGTTTCTCGCATTGCTATAAAACAACTGTCCCTAGAGCCATCCAATTTTGAATAACTTACCTTTTCACCCGAATATGGGAATCTGGAAGCCCAAATTTTGAATTTTGAATTTGTTTTATTATCTATTTCATATTTTGTAAAACTAACGAATTTTTGATTAACAAACTCAACGATTTAAAAGTGAGCAAATGGCAATACTCTACGGGGAAAAAAACCTTTTTATCTCATTTCCAGCGCGCGGAACTTGTATCGGAAGTTCTAAAGATATGCTCATTTTAAAATTATTTTGCGATATGGCTGTCGAACTGAATTTTATGGTTTAAGTGCGAAGAACATGATATTTAATAAATAAAGGTAACAGACAAAACATTAAAAAAAGGTTGCACGTAATTTAAAATCTGAAACATTTCATATTTTATTTTATTTATTTATTTATTTTCAAGATCTTTTAATAGAAAATGTGAATCTTCCTCAAAGTGTCCTCAAGCAGGAGCTTCCAATCGGAAAGTTGAGCTTCTAAATAATAGGAGATTCTGAAACTTATCGAAACCGTATATTTAGACATAACGTTTTTAATGTTCTATGTATGTTAAATGCTTTCTTATTAAGAATATTATATTTCCTTTTTGTTATCATGAAAGTGTCCTCTTGCGGGCCTTTACTAACTGCTATTGATGAAAACTCTCATCAAGCGCACGGAGAGAGCTAAAATGTTTTGCCTGCTTAATAATCTCTCTGATTGCTTTTGAACATTGTCATTTCGCATCTTCTTATCCTTGTAAACGTAGCTATTGATCATTTAAGTGCGTCTGTAGTGGTTTAAAATTGAAATCTCAATTTATTTTCTTTTGTATGCGCATAAATCCTTTTCTACTCCCTTATACGAAGTAAAAAGCAAGTATTGTAATCGCGAAAAATTTCGGGTATCATATTTAAAAGAAAATATTCATTTTGGCAGACATCGAATGGAATGTAACGATGTTTTTGTGTGAAACAAAATTATAAAACTGATTTAAAATGGATTCTGAAGAAATGTTTTCGTGACGTCTGTACGTACGTACGTGCGTATGTATGTATGTATCTCACATAACTCAAAAACGAATAGCCTCAGAACGTTGACAGTTCGTATATAGGACAGCTATAATGTGTAGATGTGCACCTCCTATTTTGGTTCCAATCGGCAGCACTAAAAGTATATAAATATGTGTATATATTTGTAAAGAAGGGGAAAGTTCTAAAAGCTATTCCTTAAAAGTACATTTGATACTTTAGTTCCAGAGAAAAAAAAATACAATGAATAAACAATACAAAAAGTAAAAGTAAACTAAAAAAACTTAATAATTTAAAAATACAAAACGAGACAAACTTTAGAAACTAAAAAGGGATGATAAAAATTAACTAATTAAAAAAAATTGAAAGTTGCACGCTAAAAACCAAAAACAGTTCAAAGACTCGGATAAAATACGAAAAATGACAGTAAACGGTAAATTAGCCCAATTCGAGGTTTAACACGGACTTATCAAGGGAAAAGCGTGATAAAATTCGAATCCAGCTAATATCATTAGCGCGTTTTGTCAAACGAAAACAATTGAGGTTGAAAACGTTATTACATTAAGAGAATAATCGAATTAAATTAACTTAATAATGTAAGTCTCAATGTTTTCGTTTCTTTTCCCGAAGCGCCTGCCTTAAAATTGTAAACGTAAAACTTAATAATTGTGCAAGAAAAAAACTATACAAGTAAGCCTAGTTGGGCAAATGTACAAATAAAATAAATAGCTGAAAAGCTATTAGTCATAAGTTACACAATTTTAAGGGAGATATCAATGAACTTGAAGAATTAAACTTTGTTAAAGAAAAATTAAAATAAACTTAAAAATAAAAATAAAAATAACTCATAAAATTGGGTCTTTAAGACCAAAGGCAGAGCAAGGGGGAGAAAAAGACAACATAGCTGCGTCCTTTGCATTGGCCTGATCAAAATAAAGTGAGCTAAAATCGCAGAAGTTGCCAGAATTAGAATTTCGAAGGAATAAACCAGAAAAGAAAATACGTCAAAATTCACCAATTATGTCCGTCAACGTAGAACGGGAAGCAAACGCCATGAAGCAACAGCCAATGGTAGGCAATGGTCAGTGGGGAAACCTTGGAACCAAAAATGGGGAGTTTTTTGAAGGAGGAATGCCATTCTAACAAAACGGCATCTTGTTTAAAAAAATCACTATAAAATGTGAAGGCGAAAACAAAATCGCTAAAAACTAAGAATGTGTTAATCTGGCCCAAAAGCAGTTGAAATAGGAAAAGATAAGCAATGTTTTAGTAAAAAGTCGTAATTCTTCACGCTAGAGGGCTTGAGAGCAGTTCGAAACGGAATTGGCCCTTAAAGTTAATAAAAGGACAGAATTGGCCAGAAAACAGTAATATTAAATAATAAATTTAATAATTTAACTGAAGTTCTATGCCAATTTAAGAGGGAAAAAATTTGATAGAGTATAAATAAGGAAACTATGTTACATTTTTACATTAGAACATTTGAATTAGCCATCATTTGAGTAAAAAATTTCGTTATCTAATCCAAATAATCTAAAATAAAAGGTAAATGCCAGCTTTTTTTTAAAGAATTTTTAATGATTGATTTTGGAATAAGATTGCTTTGTATAATTTTGATGAAGTAGAGTACTTCTTCCTGGAGGAGGTCTATATATGTATATATATCTCCACTCTGTTACTTGTCTCAGTGAGCTCAGTTTATTCTTGTATGTTTGTAAATTGTGCATTTTTTGCTTTAAAAATGATAGAATTATGTTGTTCTTACCTTCCGGTTAAGCTTTTTATGCCTTTAGTTAACCTGCATGTTAATAGTTGTAGAATTATCAACAATTTAAAAGCTTCCGGTTAAGATTTTTATGCTTTTAGGTAACCTGCATGCAATAATTGTGGAATTATCAACAATTTAGAAGTTGTTTTAAGTGCGGCTAAGCCTAATTTTTAGTTACGACCGCAACCATATTTGTTTACATTTGAAACTTAGCTGAATAGTGGATTTGTTGCCAAGCTAGAGAAACTAAGCTTCGCAACAACGAAGTAACGTCTTCTTTTATTATTATGCGAATTGAATTATGCTTAATTCCTTCTGGAATTATCATTTAAGTTATTAGCTTGCTTTTACATAGAAACTGTAATTTTAGTTGTAAAAATTTTTTTAAATTGTTTTAACTGTAATCGGCGTTTTATGCTTTTCTATATTTTTCAATTTTAAGTGAAAATAATTATGAGTTTTTGTATATTTTTGCCTTCTGGCGAAGTGAGAACTGAATTAATTAACACCGCATGTGCATTTCGTAAGCGGCGCTGATTCATCTGTGAAAAACTGCTTCTGTTTTATTTGTTTCATTTCTTTATACATCGTTTTAGTATAGTAGTTGGTTAGAAAATGTGGTAATTCTTCAGATGATATAATTTTTATGAGATGTAACGCTGTTAAGTGAACCTAGCGCCGAAGTATCGCTATGGTAAATAAATATAGCGAACTTTAAAGAGTGTATTTATTCTATTGCGATTTATGCGCTATTGACGAAGTAGGTTTAATTGAAAATGCGTTAACTGTTAACTCAATATGATTAAATGAAATGCAGGAAAATTGCGTATAATTTATTATTCCGTACAAAGACGTCATGTGGTGTATACATGAGATTTGTTTTTTGTTTTTAATATTTTTTTGCAATCTCAGCTGATGTCTAAGCTACAAAGTTATTTTAGTAGTTCCGAATGGCAATAAAAAATCAGCAAAACGTATTATAAAAGTTCTTTTGCTTAAATAAGAAAGCACGTAATTATTATTTTTGGAATTCCGCCAGCTGCAGCTACACGTTCATGCCACACACAGTTCTTTACTTTAGCCGTTCTATCTTCTTCTTCCTTTTGTCTTCACCTTTCTGAATAATATTAACCAAGATGCTGATGTTACTTCTAAAACTAAGATTAATAACTAAACAATAAATAGCAATTAAAGTAAACAGTATCTAAAATAAGAAACTCATGCCTTGAAGCTCATTCATATCATAATGTCTTCACACTAGCATTAAAACCGTTCACAGAATGCCAGTTATAAAATTATATAAGAATAATAAGGTTTATAACATCCTATGGATTGTATTACTGGATTATTAAAATTCCCAGCTTTAAATATATAAAAGTATCCTCTTACCTATTTTCCAAAGTAAGCGTTTTAAACTTAGAATTCCTTTTTAATTTTATTTACAAATCGCTGTCATCTACAGGTTCAAAACAAAGAATAATTAAATGAAACAATTTGATATTTTCCAGTATTTCCAGATATTGAATTAGTATTTTTGTATGTCTAACTGTTCGTATAAAGTCTGATGAATAAACACGCCAGAAGAGGGAAAATATTAAACAAACATTTGAAGCCTTTTTACAACTCCAAGCAGTAACAATTTTCATAGATGAAGATATGCGGAGGAAATTCTATGGATGCTTTCATCAATTTACATTGATAAATATACATATCACAAATAATATGTACAAAAGTATGGCAACACTTAACACTCTATAGATATGAAAACTGATAAGCTGACTTGCACCCATGGAACACAGATTTACCTTGATTACTATAAGATACATACTGATATTTATTTAGATACATATTAAATTTTTTACTCTTTTTTTCTGCTGAAATGTAAATTTTGGACCTCCCCCCTCCGGAAAAAAATGGAGGTGAGCTAACTTCTGACGAAGCATATAATACAAAAGACTGTAGCACCTTTTCGCAGGTTCTTGACAAAAGGTATTAATTCTAATGATGACTTCGAAAAAAAGGAGTGAAGGAAAAAAAAATCATAAATTTTTCCTTATTAAACGAGGGTTTACTTCTCATTTATCGTGCTTATCTCGCATTAAAATGATGAGGTTATTTATCACCAAAGAATTAATTTTCTTATAAAACTTTGAAACTTAAACTCTTCAAATATGAAGCATGATTAATTGCATTATCCCAAATCTTTAAATAATTAACTGATAACGAAAGATGTGTTTTGAGTTGAAATCGATTACTTCTGGAAAAATTAGATAAAACTAATTGAGGATAAAATTAGGAAAAATAATTTTATAATTAAATCCACCCATTTTCATTGATTAGAGATACTGAGTGAGAAAAAGCAGCGTTAAGAAAGGCAAGTTTTAAGAAATAAAAGGAAATGATGAATGTTTTCTTTCTCAATATCAAAACATCGTTACGAAACCACAAAACAAACATTCTGCAACAAACTTCGTCAATACGCCTTTCTTTCACTTTTCACTAGAGTTCAAAAAATCACTTACCAATCACTTCATTCCAATAATTTTCGTAATAACCACCAACCCGTCATATCTGCTTAATACGATGCAAGAGTTTCGAATGTGAATTAATGAATTATTAAGGGAAACTTTTATGTTAGAAAAACATAAAATTTTAGGTTTGGTTTGGAATTATTTTTCGCAGATATGCAAAATTCAAAATTATTTGTTTCATGAAATTCTGTTTTGTTTAATCTCTGAATCGACGTTTCTACCCATTCTTTCTTTTTGAGTATGAGGGTTTGAGAATTTTATCCTCTACTAAAAGACCTTTGCTAAGTTATGCTCCATCTCATGAATTGGAACTTTATTCGTAGGAAGACTTGTAAAAATTTGAATTCCGAATATTTTTATTAAGAGTACTATAGAACGAATCATAGGATCAAAGCTTCAGCACCAACCGATTATTGCCTTTTGTTACCGCAACGTTCTGAGTACCAATGGCTCAAGTAGGTTTTATAACCACCAAGGACACTGCAGTCTGTCAGGACTGTAAAATTCCTGCATTTCTTGTTTAATCTTTTATTGCGCCTTGTGATATGGCACCTTCTAGGCTAGGTCCACTATTTTCATGCTCATAGCACCCAGTTCTCGCATTAAATCGAGAAGATCTCTCCTCTCTCAGTAGCGTACATGATATCAATACACTGTATGATAGCATCAATATTTCGTTTCCCAAAGCAACAACGAAAGTAAATTAAATAAGAAAGGTTACAACAAAACTTACGCCATTGCCTCTGACGCGAGGAAACTTTTTGCAAAATGTATTGCCAACTTTCAACGTCAGAAAAGAACTCATCGGTCATTTCCCTCCCTCATGAGCAATCAATACACTGCGTTTTTAACATACCGTTATATCAAACCCCCACATGCCGCTTCCTCTAATTTCAAGCAGTACAACATCTGGCAGCCTTTATCTGAGCATGTACTCTTAATTAAGGTCAAAGAAACAGACAGAATGTCAGATAATGTTGAGGCTGAGTTTACCAATGCTATCCATCCAGTCAAGCTATGTATTGCTGTGGAAGAAATGAGAGTTACCAAGACAAACGAGTCGTTGTGCTTTGAAAGCTCCCATTTACTAAATCTTCAAAAAGCTATAAGCACCGACGTTGGGCTGTCAACAACGATATCTATCTGCATTCAAAATCCAAGAAAGAAAACAATTATCATCTTTGATGTTCTGCAAACTTCAGTGCCAGACGAACTTTGCAGGATCTGAGTCCCACGTATCTTAGGTTCTTTTAGGTCTTCGACAAAAAACTCAGGTTCTACAACTGACTTGATCGTAGATATCTCAACTGAACTTCTCGAAGCGATCTCCAAAATCACCAGGCTTGCGATTTAATTCCTGCCCTTTCAGGCAGTACAACGTTGGGACAAAGTGTCACACTGCTAGCATTTGGAACACTATGTACGTAATTGTACCTCTACTACTAACTGCCCAGAATACGACAGTTTGCATAGAGATGATATCTGTGTCGCCTCTAATAAACACTGCGTTAACAGTGTACAATCCAATCACGAGCAGCCTACATACTACGACACGACACACTTTGCCAGCGCAAGAGGTCGTACAAACAAGCAAACTATCAGCTTACTATAGAAGCCAGAAATGGATAGAGCTTTCGCTCAGCACGACCAGTTTCAGCAATAGATTCATAGTGAATAACAATGCACTTCATCAAAAGTACTCTTCAATTTTTTATGCCCAACTATTAGCTCATCGCAGTTGTAATCTAAGACTTCTGTAGGAGACTTACAACAATGATAGAATCATTCTGGGATATTTCCAGTTCGTATAGAATCTATCCTTCAAAACACACGCAAGGAGCAATAGTAACATCCGTGTCACTTAGTCCTATGATTTTTGCACAACTGAGCATGCAGTTATTAATACAACTGAGCTTTCAGTTACTATCCTTTAAGGAATAACAAATACACAAAAAACACTTTCTATCTACATTCCTCTAAGTGTAGATAAAAACAATTTTTAAATCAAGTGGGCATCAGTCAATGTATCTATTCTCATTTGGGAATAAAACAAAAGATTTCAATGCTACAAACCGTCTACGGGGAGTTACAGAAGAAGATACAAGAACTGAAATACAACTCAAATTCCAGGCAGCACGTAGAGTAGTGGTCATTAATCAAGCAGATGGTTTGCAAACTTTCTGGACAACAGCACGAAAAGATTGGCTAGATCAAACTGCCACTTCCTATTTTTAAGCTCATCATGGACCGTAAGCTATTAGATGAACGGCAGGAAATTTGGGTTATAGCACAAGCAGGAAGGGGAAAGTTGTACATCTAGATTGCTCCCTTGTTTATTGTTCCTTTTTATTGAACATTTTATTTTATTCTGTATATATTTCTCTTACATTGTACATCATTTATGAAGTTGTTTTGTATCTTAGAAAAATAACGTCTCATTTGTCCCCAGATTCTTACTGTGCAATACTTAGGACTAACTTATGCCTGAGTTTCCAGTGCGGCCTTTGGCAGATGCTTTATAATTAGGAGTAAAACGGGGTATTCTATGCCAAATTTAGGGGAATCTGTGCATTTTTTATGATGGGACTGTAGAGCTAATGGTGAAATTTTGATGTCCCGTTTATTTCTTCCTTGTAGTGCATTTCCAGCGCCCCTGATGAGATCGATTTTTAGATAATGACCGTGTCTTGAGCCGCTCTTTACTGCACGAATGCCCACCAAGATCTGCAGGCCTTTCATCCTGTATGATTTTGATTATTTGAAGTCATACATATACAGAGGCTGGCCAATTTTATTGGCCGTATTGAAATAATTTATTCCCCATTATGGGACAAGAATTACGTATCTTGGATGCTGTGCAGAGCGTCATGCCATTTTCGATCGTTATTCTTATAAAGAATGGCCCTCCTATTGAGCATTTGTGATCTTATCTGCGTTGCGAGCTGCGCTTCAACTCTGTAGAACCTTCTGACACAACTGAAGCACTGCCTTCACAGAATGATGTATTACTATTGTTATCAAGCTGTCAACTACGTATCTAATGTATTCATGTAACTTTACCAGGTATCCAATGTATTAATGTATTTTATTGATGGATCATATTTCATGCACTTAAGAATATTATTACTATTGTTATTGTTATTAGTATCAGTATGATTATTATTAATATTAATATTAGCATTTGACATTTTATTATTATTTGTTATATATATATGTATTATTCTGTATGTATATGTATTATTATTAGTATATGTCGATGTATCTAAGAATTATGTCAACGTGCGCCCAAGAGTTTCACCAACGCATTCTACAGCTAATATATTTTAACAGCTTATATATTATATTCACGCAGCTAATGTATTCATGAAACATCATCCAAGTCCGTGTTCGTTCATGCAACTTCACAGAGAAGCAAATGCATTCCCGAGGCAAGTCTCCTGGGACTCGATAGCTGCCGGTTCAAGATAATGGAGGGCGTGGGACATATACCTGCTTACCTTTGTTAGACATCAGGTATCCCCGTCCTCCGTCACCTATCACCTTCACAGAATGAATTCAATAAAATAGTTCCTTAATTTAAAATATTCCATGTGCTTATGTGCATTTCTGTGAAACCTGGATCATTCTACTGTCTTTACTTCTCGAATAATTCATTTTTTTCCTTTTCTGTTACTTATGGATCACTTGGCAATATAGTGAATTTAGACAAGAATAGACTGAATTTTGCACTCATTTTTATAGTCAAGTAGACTATCCAACATCTACACATAAATGCATAGAACATTATGTGTTTTAAGTGTTATAACTAAATGAATTCTTATTAATGTGACATCTTGTGTCACAATGATCGTATAAAATGTGAAATTCTATTCTTGCATACATTGTGGTGCTGAAATACTTTCCGCACTCACACACACACCAAAAAAATACTTGATTTGTATCGTACATCATTCAGATTAATTTCTCTTGTCAATGCTCATAAATGCATATTTTAAATTTTTAAATTAAAAGGTTCAAGCTTAGATTAATGGTTTCTCAGAAAAGGCTTTCGAATTTTAACAGAGCAGAATCAAACATTTCTTCCCATTTGAAACATATTCCACTACTTTTGTAATGGTCAAAATACAAACTTGTAGCTTTTGGAAAATTTACTTGTGGCTGTTGGCCGGCCTCGCTGAAAATTAGAGAGGCATACGGCATTTTCAATACCTTCAAAATATATAGGGCTTTTCTAGAACACAAAAGTAAATTTATGTTTCACTAAAGTGGTCTGAAGAAACGTTGGGGATTCGGGGTCAAGATATTGAGGTCAAGAGGGAACTAAAATGCTCGCCATTCAAAGCCTTGGCATTAAAATAATCCCAAAAGGGTGGTGAAAGGAGAGCTTTCTCGAGTAAACCTTAATCATGATTGACAGGCGGGAATTCCTTTCAGATGGAACCGGACACTCTATTGTTCATTTCCTCGAAAATCGGAGACGCAGTGGGACCAATAATCTCGCTGGCGGCTAATGGGGGACTCTGTTTTAAGAAAAGTCAAAGAAAATGGTGCGCGTGTTTACCTCCCACTGGTTTTGCTCTTGTCATGCACTTTAAGGGATTCCCGACTTTTGATAAAGCATTCTCCTGGAAAGCTGAGCCTGCGAAGACTATCTGCCTAAGAGAGGGCATACCTACATGGAGACAGCCTGACGTATATTCATGTCACACATGGGGAAACACGAAACATAACCCTGCAACCAGCTCGTTCCGTTGTATTCGAACCCAGGTCGAACTACCATTATTCAGCTGTCGTAACTGTTCCACTACTGAAGAGGCTAACAAGCATCAAATATAAACCTATATCCATCCAGAGGGTAGATGTATGGATTCAGGCAGGTTGTAATCGAGATAGGTCTCCAAATTATTAATTAATTTGTAGAGTTGTAAGGTTTTAGTTAAACTAACCAAGTTTATTTTAATTTAAATCTTTTCTATCTCCTCTCTGCTTCAACTTCCTGTCAGAAGAAGCGCGCGTTTTTAGCTTATGCTAATTTTTGAAGTTCAGCCATGCACTATTTAAGACAGAGGTAGAAACCTCTCGGTGTGTGAGAGCTTTGCCTCAGATCACGGTCACGCTGCTCAACGTTTGCCTGACCAGCTAGCAGTTTAAATTTATAAGCCATAGTGCTTACTACGTGATTGCATTGTAAAATAAATTAAAGTGCGGTAGTATTTAGTATACCTTGCTACGCACCCTTTTCGGTAGAGGCCAACTTCCGCGAATTGCTCTGCGAAGCAAAGTTTAATT
>KK112964.1:225209-279842 GCA_000611955.2 Stegodyphus mimosarum | reverse complement strand
TAGAGGCCAACTTCCGCGAATTGCTCTGCGAAGCAACGTTTAATTTAAGTTCTATTTTAATTCATTTAAATTTATTTGATTGTTAAGTTTGACCAAAGTGTGGTCTGTTACGTTCTGTATCTCTCCCGAATTGGGAGGTTTGTTATTAATAGTGATTGAATAAAAAAGGATTTCAAATCCCTTCACGTGCAGTTATTCTCCAGCCCAGCAGTTACATCAGAACATAGCGTACCTTCCGCTCCCTGTTCCAGTTCAGGACTTAGAACGTAAGGATAAGAACCCTTTACAGAATTTACTATGTTCTCAAAGAGCATGCACAGAACACTAAGTCCTGATAGAGTCATTAGGTTATTTCGGAAGCAGGAGTGATGAAAAATGAGCAAAGCCTTCGCCGGGAATCGAACCACGGACCTCTCGGTTACGCGTCGAGCGTGCTGACCACTACACCGAGATTTCTTTCAGTAGATGAAATTAGTTAAGTTATATCCGCTGGGACAGTGTTACAATTTATTGGGTAGTGTAAACGAAGTTGTACGTATTAATCAATATTTCATGCATAAGATATGTAGCTTCCTTAAAATCTTTAGTTTCATCCTTCATTTGCATGCTTCTCAGTAGAGTAATTAAAGGAATGCCTATCGACAGAAAAGTAAATTAACAGTAACAGAAAAATATCACAAAAGGACATACCGTACAAAGCACATTCTCTAATATAATTTCACTAACATTAAAGCAACATTTATAAGTTTAATATCTGTTCATGTCATTTAATGAATAGTTTTCAGACTCATAAAACTTTAACTTCAATTAAAACTATGGAGCAATGGGTCTCAAACGTTTCCGAGCGGTGGCGCCTTTTGTCTATTTAAATTTCTCCATGGCACATCCATGTAAAATTTCCCATCCATGGTTCCAACCATGTAAAATTTCTCTATTAAAATTTGTCCATTTCTCTATTAAAATTTGTCCATGGCGCATCTATGTAAAGTTTCTCCATGTAAAATTTCTCTATTAAAATTTATCCATGGCGCATCCATGTAAAATTTCTCATCCATGTAAAGTTTCTCTATTAACATTTATCCATTTCTCTATTAAAATTTGTTCGCGGCGCATTCATGTAAAATTTCTCCGTGTAAAATTTCTCATCCATGTAAAATTTCTCTATTAAAATTTATCCATTTCTCTATTAAATTTTGTCCATGTAAAATTTCCCATCCATGGTCTCATCAATGTAAAATTTCTTTATTAAAATTTCTCCATGGCGCATCCATGTTAAATTTACCACATATAGTCCCATACATGTAAAATTACTGTATTAAGATTTGTCCATTTCTCTATTAAAATTTATCCATGGCTCATCTATGTAAAATTTCCCATCCATGGTCCCATCCATGTAAAATTTCTCTGTTAAAATTTATCTATTCCGTACCTTAAGTAAAAGTATGACTAAGCGTAAGCAAGAAATACAGATAAATAAAACTCTTGTATCTTCAGTATTTAACATTTTTTGACTTTGTAGGGTTCCTCACGTTTATTCTGTTAATTGAAGTGGGGAGGAACCTAGTGAATTGCTCAGCGAATAATCGCTTAAGTCCAAGGACAGAACCGTAAACTCAAGAAGGGTTAATTACCCTTTATTTGCTCAAAATAAGATGAACAGTCGGCCCCTTTCTTTGGGCGTACAACAAAGCCTCCACTTGGGCTTAAACTGAAAATGTAAGAAATAAGAACTAACTAATAACTAACTAAAGAGATTTAGCCGAAGCTAACGCATTTCTAAACTAGTTGGCGCCTAATACGTATTAAAGCAACCAGCGAACTATCAAAAGCACATAATACGGCCGGGCGTAGTAACAGCTTAGAGAGACTTAGCCTAAAGGCAAACGTGCGCTATTCAGCAATTCTCATTCTCTCTGTGGAAGTCAGTTGAACTTGACTGACATAGTATTCTCATTCTGACTTGCATTTTCTCAAACAGAGAAATTAAACTGCATACCGGCCACCCTAAGTTCCTTTTCTACATTGAGTTTTGCTATATACTTGCTTTTTATTACAGCGACTGATCCAGCTTCGCACAAATACGACATCGAAAGTGGAATTAAAATCCACTCAGCGTTACCACTTAGGAAATATTAATTTTTTATAAAATCCAAAACTCTTTCAATTCGATGCTGACACATTTTGCTTTCAAACTGTTGTTGAAAGGTAACTCGACAAGATTCATTTCTTCCACAGAAGTAACTTCAGACGGAGCACTTATGTTAAATGGATCTTGAATCCATGCAAATCTGTCGAAATTTTCATTTTGAATGTATGTATTGAACTAGATAAATAACTGTGATAAATGTGATAAATGCCCTTCAAATATGGTTTTTATATTTTGAGAAATACCAAGTTCATTTGACGTCAAAAATTGCTGCAGTATTAAAAACTATTTTTGCTTGCATCTTCCTTCAATTTCCGTTCCCATAGTTTGAGTTTTTTTTAATAAAAGTTGACATTTTTTTCCGTTGACTTCAAACGGTGCATGTTTTTTCCTTGCAGAGAGAGATTGAGTAGATTTAGCTTTTTCAAAATGGCACATAAATATGCCAGGTTAATTAATAGATCCTCAACAGCAAAATCTTCTGCTTCTTTGTATGCTACTTCTTTAAGGAAAATAAAAATTTCTTGGTGAATTTCAAGGGTACGTGATAAAACATCACCACGAGACAGCCATCGTGAACTACTATAGTACAACAAAGAAAAGTGTTTGGCTCACATATCCTCACATAGTTTTCTAAAAACGCTTGCTTTCAATAGACGAGATTTTATTAAATTTACCACATTCACCACACATTCTAACATCTGATTCAGTGCAGGAGTCATATTCTTTGACGCAAGCGTTTCTAAATGAGTATTGCAATGCGTTCAGATTGCATATGGTGATTTGCTTCGAATAAGTGCCCGTAATCCTGCGTACCAGCCATACATGGAGCGAGCTGCATCAATACAGACACCAACCTACTTGGGTCAATTCAAATTATTTTAAAATATGGATGCATCAAGGATCTCGAACAGGTCCTGAACCTTCGCTCCTGCAATGATATTTTTACAAAACAGAAGGTTTTCCTTAATACTATGTGAGATTTATCCTAATTTTATCAACAGTTATTTTAAGTTTACCCATCTTTCCTATCTTCCTAGTTTCAGTTTACAATTTCCTACCAGAATGTAACACCAGAAACGCAGTTAATGCAAATGAGTAAAGAGTTGTCCATCTTTCACCGACTTCGTGAGAGAGAGTCTGAGTTTCTGACTAGCGCCTGTTTGCCTTTTGGCTACGTCTCTCTTAGATATTACTACGCTCGGCCATACTTCAGACCTTTGATTGGCTTCACCGATTTAATTAAGATTTAGGACCCAGTTACTTAGAATCTTGATAGCTTTGGCTATATCTTCAGTCAATTTTAGTTAAGCTTAGTTTGTAAGGTTTTAGTTTAAACTAACAAAGTTTTATGTTAATTTTCTCTTTCCTGTAAGTTCTTATTTCAACTTCCCGTTAGAATGAGCGCGCGTTTCAGCTTTATGCTAATTTGAAGTGTTGTATTTAAGGGTTGGCAAGGAACTTCTCGGTGTGAGAGAGCTTTTAGTCTCAGATCACTGCGGCTCGGTTCGACGTCCCCTTGACCAGCTAGTATTTAAATTCCAAGCCTTAGCGCTGTTACGCTATTACTTATTGAAGTAATCTAAGTGCGTTAGTATTAGCCAAATCTTGCTACGCACCATTGATAGTTTAGCATAGAGGCCAACCTCGCGTTCATAGCTCTGTGAGCAACGACTACTTAATTTCTATTTAACTTTATTTTAAATTATTTGATTGTTCAAGTTAGACCCAAGTGCGGTCATTATTTTCTGTTATCCCTCCCGAGCTGGGAAGTGGCTGTAAATAATAGTGGTTTAATAAAAGTGGATTTTAAATCCTTCTTACGTGCAGTTATTCTACCACAGAACGTAGCTGCATTCAGCTCCCTGTTCAAGATCAGGACTTTAACGACTTCACGAATATGTTCGCCAAAAGTATGAACAGAACACTCAGTCCTGACAAGTTAAGTTTAATTTTATATTCATTTAAGTTCAAGCCCAAGTGGAGGCTTTGCTGTACGTTCCGAATTAGAAACTGATTGCATTGATTCTGAGAAATAAAGGGTAGTTAACTCTTCTTGAGTCTTACGTATTTGTTCACACGCTTAAGCGATTATTAGCTTATTAGTGTTTGTGGGGTTCCTAGGACTGAACACTGAATTATTTAAGAAAAACCACACAACTATTACTATCTTATAAACCATACTTAGCATATCAAAATTATTATTATTATTATTAGTATCCTTATTATTATCTGTAGCGTTGTCTAGCTGCAATCCAAATTCAATTCCTTTAATGTTTTTCAATTAATTGATCATTGATATCATCGGCCATCTGCTGCATTCTTCGACTAATTGTGTTATTGGACAAAGGCATTTTTAAAAGCAGTTTCCCAACAGACTCACCAGCCATGATATTCATTATCTACAACACCCGGTAGAGTAAGGTCATTTACTATGAGTTATCTTACATTTCAAGGTTATGTAAGCTTAAGATGTTAGTAAAGTGTTGTTTGGTAGTGATGCAGTCATGCATCACTACCAAACAACACTTTTAAAAAATGCACTTTTTGTAGTTTTTAGCACAAAGGGCAGCAGCTCAGAAGGCTATTAATTTCGTTTTGGCATTTTGTGGCGTTTCACTATAAACGGCATTTTACTTTTCAAATTGTTGCCATCAAATATTATCGCCCTGTATTGTATTTAAAGAAATAATAAAGAATCTGCATAAATGTATTGTTGGGTGCGTACGGATTCGTAATAGATTGAATGCAAAGTACGATAATATGTTGATAAGATTTATTCTAATGAAAAGAAATATATCAGAACGCTTGAATTTTCCTCAGAGATATTCGTACAAGTGCTCACAATATTACGCAGTATAATCAGTAGTTATACTTCAGACTACTAAAAACTTTAAAACACAACGCAATGCACAGCGTATCTAAGGAGAAAGCTAATTCATTAGAACATGACCTCAGTTCACGCAGAACTAAACAACTCGCATCGACAATAGCTAAGTAACTGACTAAAACGCTCTCTGTTCGGCCGTTTATAGATTTTAACTAGTAGAGAGATATTTCTTGTAATTTCTGCTTTTCCAGATTTCTAGAAACCAATAAGAGGATAGAATTAGGGTTACAACTAACATAGCAGTCAATTACATTTATTCAAGTTAAATACAAATTACCGAGGTATCCATTTACTCGATGTTAATTGCACGTGGCTCCTGTATTTTTACTTTTCTGACATAGCTTTCTCTCAAAATTTGTCTCGCGCTGCGTTGCACGAGGAACTACAACAATTTTAATTATAATTCTACTAAAAATATCTAACTAAATACAAAATTCGTAGCAATATCTTTCACAATTTTGTATGCTTATGATTAAGGAAAAAGTTTCTTTATGTAAGTTAAAAAGATGTTACTGATTTCAATGAGAAATAGTGAAAACCCTATATATATGTGTTTTTTTATTGAACATAAATTTAAATGAAATGTAATCTTATGTTCTACTACACAAGGCACACAAGTAAGTAAAAAACATTCTCGAAAAAATGTTAATATATATTTTTATACTGATCTCTTTCTAAGTTTGAAAAAAAATTCAGAGACATTTGAGGAAACTACATTAAATATCAAAACTGTACATCAATATGTATTTTATGCAGAGTGTATTATATTATTTCTTCAATGTGTATTATATTATTTCTTCTTAATGTTTTTTAAAGATATATTTCTTGAATTTTAGTTTTTTTCCCGCTTTGTTAAGTTTCTTGGTGATACAAAGGCAGTTTAAAAAGCATTTCATTTCTTAAACGAGGTTCCAATGTAATATCCAGTACAAATACCAGTGATATAAAAGAAAATAAGTAGAGATGCATGTCCCTCGATTGCTTTACGAATGGCATTATTTTTTCTCAGAAGACAGTTAACATAATAATCGTTTGGAAAATTTCCTTTAGGTTCTGTTGTCGGTTGGTTAGTTTCAGGTTGTTGCAGAGGTTCGTCAGCTTTTGTTCTTGGTTCTCTTTTAATTTTCATCCAGTGTCTTCATTCGAAACCGCGTTTACAGGAGAAAAAGAACAACAGGTTCGTCATTAGCGTTGGAACAGGTGACTTAAGTTTTTCAAAATTGGTTTCAAAAGAAGTAAAGAAATCATCTCCCGTCTTACACATTTCTTTAGTCTTTGTAAACATTTAAAACCACATTGAAAAGCGATTTTTGCTCTGAATCCTTCAATTCTTTGTGTATTCCGGTCAGTTTCTTCACTTGAATTATTCTCATGTCTGTGATCGTTAAAGACATTATCACCAGAATCCGGGAATGTATTTGAAATTACATGAGTGATGTTATAAGGTATTTCTCCCGCCTTCTTCGCATGTCTTCGTAATGTAGTGGTCAGTACCCTGGACGCGTATTCGAGAGGTCCTGGTTCGAGTCCCGGCGAGGGCATTGCTCATTTTTCGCAATTACTGCTTCAAAAATACCTAATGTCTCTACAGTGTTTTCTTTTATTGCTACTGTATCGCTTCCAAAAGAGTCATTTCCACTATTAGTTGTAAAATGACTTGTGTCAGAGAAATCCATTCTAAAGTATTCTATCCATAGGTCGGCTAGCTTACTACCATCTTGTTTGCGTATATTTCCATTAACTATGTTGATGTTCTTCTCACGTTTCTCAAGGGGATTCTTGCCTTCGGTATGAGACTTGATCTTAGCGGATATTTCACTTTGTGCGTATTGATTATTAGGTACTTGACAGGTTTCAGCACCTATATCAGCGACTTCATTCGACTCAGTATTAGCCAGATCCATGACATGAATTATTCTCCAATTCTTCCCCATTGGTAACATTTTTATCATACCTTGATAACCTCTGTAGTCGTTGTTAATAGGCTTGCTTGAAAACATTCATTCTTGCCCTTTGGAGGAATTCGACTGTTTGCAGAAAAGTCAGTTTCATCACATTCCGTCCATACATCTATTAAATTTATGTCATCTTGCTGGTTCATATTTCTAATAAAGATGCTGCTCATGCTTACCTCGTCATGCGCAAAAGGATTCATACGTTGGATACGAGATTTATTTTCATCCGAAATTTCCTGCAAATGGATTCAAACTTTGTATAGCAGATTCTTTTTCATCCAAAGTTTGATGTTCATTATATCGCCCTTCAAGTGTTTCTCTACTTTTTATTAAAAGACTTCTGCTATCATTTTCATCAACATCAATTAGTTCTTCACTTCCATCAATTTTCCTTTCGTTCAGCCAGAATATTTTCTCAGAATCGTCTTCATTTTCTTTAACAGCAGAAATTTCGTAAGAGGTATGATATAAATCATATAATATAAATCATCTCTTTATAATATAAATCAAATTTCGTAAGAACGTCAGAAATGTCAATATCATTTTCTCGTCTAATACATTTCTTAGTTGGCAACATTGATATTTCCATTGTTTTACATCAGAATTCCTTTTTACATTGGGTTTCAAGTTGTACGCAATAATTTTGTTACTTCTATTTGTACAAAATGATACATAAAAATTGTTTTATAAAACAATGTAATCTTGCAACTTGCCTGCAATCCAAGATATTTGAAAGCACTGGGTGCCAAACAATCGTTGGTAGGAAAGCTACAATCGCTGCTGGTATCAAGAAAAAAATTATGAAAATTATTTTACTCAGCAGTCCATGAATTGTATACTGCAAACGCCGTCTTACGGTTCACTCACACCACTTAAAAGCAGTTTCTAATTATAAAATCTTTTTTTAGTAAAACTTTAAATTAGCAAACTAAATCACTTTCTGAAAGCAGCTCATTTAAGAAAGAAAATAAAACTTTATTTGAGATGAATTTTTCAGATTAGGTTTCGAATAATATTGCTCTTTTTGTTTCGAAGAATTCTTTAAGCATGTAAAAAGCAGTTGGAAACTTTATGAACGAACCCTTTTGGTTTAATTGCAACCTTTTATGTATAATAAATAATAAAAAATATTTTAATGTCTTCTTTCTAATATTGTATTTTTAAACGGAAATTTTCAGTGCTGAAGTATATAAATTAGTATTATACCTGTAACCGCGAGTCGCCCAGACGGTATAGTGGTTAGGGGAGCCTACTACGATACCGAAGGGCACGGGTTCGAATCCCGGAGAAGACATGGATGTTTGTAAATGTATAGTGTCGGAGCGGCATGGCGGCACTTTAAATATGAGGCGAGCCGAAAGTCCTTTCGTGTGGATTGGTGGGAGAGGAGAGGGGTGGGAGACCCCTGGATTCCCACTCCGGGGTGCTCTCCCTCAAAATTGGGGGTGGGAAATAGAAGTCCAACCTCTCTTCGGGGCTCTGGCAATCATTCTTCCATGTGGTTATGGACACGACAACAACAACAACCTGTAACCACGATATTAAAATTTACAGAAATTTGTAAATTAAAATTTTATAGTTAGCTTATAAACATATTTCATATTCATTGATGTATTACACATTTTACAATGAATTAGAAACCTTTGAGAGTTTTCATTTGGAATGGGATGAAGTTCAAGGGATGAAGCATGCAAATTTTTACTATGACGTGAGTTACACATGGTTAGAATACTAGTATAAGCAAGGTGCAAGAGTGCGTTTCACGGTGAATGAAGTAAAACAGGAAAAACGACACATCTTTCACCATTTGGTAAAAGGGCTGATTGTGGGCCCGCTTAGCAGGGCCCTCGATTTCGAAGACAGCAGCAAATCTTACTGGGTTCTCAAAAGCAACCATATCAAAGGTTTTCAGAAGTTGGAATCAGAACCCACAGTCCTTCTCTAGCAGACGTAACTGCGGTTCGAGCACAATTTTCCAAGAGAGTGACCGGCGTCGTCTCTGACGAATTATATGGCAGAACAGGGACTCTAGTGTGCTTCAACTGACACAGATCGTCAGCCAAGGCTCTTTCCAACAGATTTCAGCTCGAACCATTCGCATAGAATTGCAGAGATAGGAATGCAATAGTCGAGTGCCTGTGAGAAAACCACTCATTTTTGCCCAACCTGCAAGAATTCGTTTGCAGTGGTGTCTGGACAGAAGACACTACTCATCTGAGGATTGGAAACGGGTAATGTGGTTAGATGAATCACGTTACAACTTATTTTGCACTGATGGAAGACGTCGAATTTGTTGAGAGCCCCATGAACCCATGAATCCATCTTGCTTTACTCGCACTGTACAAGTGTCTGGTGGGAGAATCATGATATAGGGCACGTTCTGCTGGCATGGAAGTGGTGTCCTGGTGTTCCTCGAAGGCACACAAACAGCCGTATAAGATACCTAAATGCAAGTGCACGCTGCAATGTTGCTTTTTAGCCATATGATGACGTATGCATCATGGACGGTAATGCATCGTGCAGAAGTGTTCAAAAGTGGTTCGCTGAGCATCAGTCGGACTTCCAACATCTTCCCTGGTCACCACATAGCCCGAATCTTAACCCCATAGAAAATATGGGGGATATGTTGAAAAGACGCATCCGACAGCCCTCTCCTCATCCATCTAATTTACAAGATCTAAAAAGTTTCATAACTAATGCATGGTATTCTGTGGACGTAAATGTACACAAGCATATAGCCTCGATGCCCAAACTAATAACAGCAGTTATGCGTGCAAAAGGCGGTCCAATAAATCATTGACCTTGGGTTTCTAATTCATTGGCGAGTGTGTTACTTTGCAATGTTTTCAAAGCAGCGGAAATAAAAATTTCTTTCACAAGAATGCAGCAAAATTTGAAAAGAAGAAAATGTAAAGATCGGGACTGTACATTTTACTCCTTCACTGAATAAGAAAAATCTGCATTTGTAGGCTCCTTTAAATTTTAATAAGTTGTTTCAATAGCAGCGTAAACATCGAATCCATTTGAACGAGTTTTTAAAAACTAAAATGTGTACAGAACGTGATGTATAACTTATATCGCATCCCTGTTATAAGTTGAAACGCAATTTCACTTAAAATAAACTAGATCGAATGTTTCAATAAATTGAAATAAATTCTTAATACATTTCCTATAAATAATTTCAGCTCTCTTTGCATTCCTTCCTTTTAAAAGCTAAAGCTGATGATTGTATCGCTTAAGAAGGGAACCAGTGTTGTTTTAAAAGTTCTAAAACTTCACCAAAGGGCTTCTAAAAATTTTTAATTATATAGTTTTTAATGCAGTCTCGCAGTTCCTGCATTTTTATTCCGGAATGATTTATACTGGTTATGAAAAAAATATACAATCCCTTTGGCTACAATACGAGAAAATTTGACAGGGCTATGTAATTTCAAAATTAGCGGTTTTATTGTGATTTTCAACTTGCTTTGAAAGAACGATGAATTAAATAAGTACAAATCGAGAAAACAAGTTAAAACGTAGTACAGCTAAGAATGTGCAAAATTTTATAGGTCGTATCAGAAAGTTATGCAGTGTCCATGCCAGAACCATGGACCTCTCGGTTACGCGCCAAGCGTGCTGACCACTACACCACGATGGCATGCGAAGAAGGCGGGAGAAATACCTTATATACTTCCCCTTTTACAAGGCGACTGGGTTTTTGGGAAATCAATCGCCAAATCCCGGTGGTGGAGAGTCATCATCTACCACCTTTTTAGTTCGGGCGCCAGTGTAAAGACATTAGGTTATTTCGGAAGCAGGAGGAATGAAAAATGAGCAACCCCTTCGTCGGAAATCGAACCACTGACCTCTCGGTCACGCGTCGAGCATGCTGACCACTACACCCGAAGGCATGCAAAGAAGGTGGGAGAAATACCCTGTAATTTAATTACTCATATATGCAGAAGTCGTTGCCGTCTTTTATATCACCGGCATATATTTAGATACTAAACGGTTTAAAACCTGTTCGAGGGACCGAATTCTGAAACCTTCGATTTAGGCAATTTTTCCAGGATTTATTTTGTCATGGGCAGTTTGGTTCTGGGCTATTTAGTTTGGGCTTTTTGTCTTGGGCTATTTTCTCCTTTCTGAAAGTGCGTAGTTAGGATTTCTTCGAAGGGTATCCGGAGAAGTGTTGCAGATTCATTTCTAAACAATATGTAATTAGAAATTCGGAGTTCGATTACATGCGATTTTCGATAACGGTCAACAGTTGGTAAGTGACCAACTGGTTCCCTTCTCGATCAGAGTCAAACATCGCAGAGCGCCTAGATAGAGGTATAGTTGCTATCATCCGTAGTTATGCAGCAAATTATCATCACCGATTGGCGCAGTAGTTACATCTAAGTCTAAAAAACCATCCAGAGCAAAAGGAAGGTGGCCGGTGAAGTAAAATGATTGGAACACCCCACAGAATAATCTTTTCATTGATTTTTAAAAAAGTCTTTACAATATTTTGCTAATCTTGTTGCATACCATAGAAGTATACTCTAAATGAAATATTTTAATTAACAATTCTTGAGAGAAGCTCCAGGAGACTCATAGTAGCGTAGCGCAGGTCCTGGGATTGTTATTGGTTTCAAGGGTGACAGTAAGGACGAAATTGTTCTTACTCGGTTGTCTTCAGGATATTTAAGAACCCTCAGATATTCCAGTGGAACTAAAACATTTCCAGCTTGCGCCAGATGTAAAAACCATGAAGGTACTGCATAAGATCTACTAAATGGTGTTGCCTTGGTGCATCAAGGTCTGCTGAAGAGACCAATTTCGTATTGGAAGTTATGAAGGCAAAAGAACTCATGGATATGATCTAATTCAGATAAAAGGAATTAGTATGAAGAAGAAGAAGAACAAGATAAAATTTTGCCAAGAAGAGTTGCGTAACTTCAGAGAACAGTGAAGGACCGCGAAAATCGATGCGGATCTGATGATCACTGTTCGCGAAAAAGGGGTCAAATGAACACGGAATTTTTCCCAACATGGAATAAAGTTCTGGAGAAGATGATGAAAGATTATCAGAAAATAAAACATGAGTGGAAGTGTGATGTAGTTGAAAATAATGGCAACTGGTATACGCATTTTTGCATTACTTTTGTTAATGTTATGTTGTAGTCTCAAACTAAGAATCTATTTAAATTTTTTAATTTACCTTTCTTTTATTTAAATCCTTATAATAACGGAGATTTAAATTTGCAGCCACAATCTTTGCAATCTGTTAAGTTCCAGCTTTAATAAAAAGGTTGTTTAAAACCTTCAAAGGACTTCTTTCACAGAGTGAGAGAAAATTCGCTTAAAATCTAAGTAGGGTTAAATATTTTAAATTTAGATTTGCAGAGATTATACATACAGTTAAGTGTATGTACTTCTATGGTGCAAAGTTTTATCGAAAATTATAATCCTGGAAATTGTGATTAGTTTTTATGTAATATTTCTTCACAGCATCAAGTCCGCGAAAATAAGAGACATGCATTAAGCGAAAGATCGACAGCTCTTCTTTCGTGTTTTTTATTGTTTTTTGCTTTATTTATTTTTCTTTTTTCTTGCTATGGTTTGTTTTAATTTTTCGTTTAACCTTAATGAAATTCTTATCCTACATTTAAAGGATTTATTGAAGTTTATTAATTATGAATTTAAATTTTTGGTCTTTGTGAAAAATTAGTTCTCAGTTTATTTCTCGATGTATTTACTAAACATTTACTAATCAATTTTCAGATCCATGTTGATTTACTAAACCATGATCCATCATATCCATGATGTATTTGCTAAACATTTTCTAATCAATTTTCAGAGTCATAATGCGCGAAAATACTTGAAATGATTTTATATTTCTATATAAATTTTTTTTGGTGTTTCTCTCTCTCGATATAAATAATATATCTATATATGTATATGCAGATATATATGAGAGACCGTAAAAAATACACACGAAAAGGAGAAAATATTCAAATAGCTTCGCGCTTTATCTCGAATGTCTCAGAGAAACGAAACCTACATTCGAAACTCAATGATCAACTAGGACAAGACTTCAAATTACTTTTCCCTTGATAAGTTCTGTTTGAAGCGTTGAACTCGGGAGATCATTATTTACTTTTAAAATTATTTTACTCGGATGATCTTTGTCATCCGAGTAAAATAATTTTACTCGGATGTTGATCAACATGTTTTGCCTTTGTTTCCTTCAAGACTTACTTTAGTCAAATGTTTACTAGTACTACCTTAGGGCGACACATATATATATATATATGTATGAGTGTGTGTATGAGTGTTTGTGTCTGTGAGTGTCAGGGCGCTGACGCATATGGCATTGGATATTTAGTGGTAAATTATTGATTATTTTAATATTAGTATTGGATTTTGCTGAGTGTGTTAAGAAGTATGCACACACTTCTTTCATTCATTATTGAAATTATCAGTCTCTCGTTAAATTGCTTAGACGTTGGTTTTAGGATCACTTATGTGTGCAGAGCAGTCGTATGTCAGTTTTGCTAATTTATTATTTATTATCAGTTTATATATTTATGTAACTCTGTTTAAGTCATTACACTAGTGTAGCTCTATCATGTTTCAGATTTTTCTTTTCGATCGCTTATAAGGTTGTAAGGTTGTATTGTCTATCTCTTGTTATAGAATCTGGAGAAAGAGTGATTGTGTAAGGATTTTAAGTTCACTAACGTTTATTTTTATTTTAAAACTTTGCTATCATCTCTTATTTTCCACTTCCGGCCAGAATTAACGAGTGAATACGTTTATGCAAATTGTACTTGCTAACGCTTATGTATTTAAGTTATGGCTTTTTGCCAAGAGAGAAGGAAGGAATGCAGTACTTTTACTACGAGTCTTCACATGAGGTTGCCATCAGTTACTGTCCGCCTTTAAGGCCAGAGGTTAACCCTCTTGAAAGTTAAAGACGTATTGTTGTTTTCCTCAGTTTGCGTACCAGAAACGTAGTAATTTAAAAGGCCAGTCTTAGTGCTAGTCATCTGTGTAAAATATTAAAACTTAGTTCTTATTTAAATTCTAAATAGCTAATAGCCTTATATTCTCTTGCGTTCAGACCACAAGTGGTTGGTCTTTGTATCCCGAAGTACGAGAACGTATGTAAATTCGATAAGCAAGCAAATAAAAGGTAATTTGCACCCTCTTTGTTGTATCTTCTACACGCGCAGGAACATAGCTTTTAGTAAGCTCCCTGTTCCTACTCAGGACTATAGCTATGCATGCAAAATCAACTAGAATTAACAGGAGTCCTGATAATTGCTCCGAAGAAAACTGCCCTTTATTAAACTCTTTAAATTATGTACAATCCGTCAACTTGACGCTAACATACTACGCCTCTGCTTGGGCGGTAATTGAAACAGTAGAATCAAACTCAAAATTGGAGATATTCACAAGTAGTAGAATTAAACTACACGGCTCATACAATCCTGAATCCTAGAGTATGTAGACGAGTCTAGTGGCAGCAAAATAATAGCTATTAAGCCACGTCTAACCAGAAATAACTGCTAAGCGGAAACTTGTGTATAACCACGCACAGGGATTTCCCAGACTCTCTCTAACTTTGCCTACTAGAACGCCGATATTTAAACGTTTTCTCCCACTGGTAGAATTTGCATTTCTGACGCGCGCTACCAAATTTAAATATTCTGGCACTGAAGATTTAAAATTAAATTTAACTGGTTATTTAAAATAAATCCCTACATGGTATATCTCTCTCCTTCTTCGCATGCCTTCCTGATGTAGTGGTCAGCATGCTCGAAGCATATTCGAGAGGCCCGTGGTTCGACTCCCGGCTAGAGCATTGCTCATTTTTCATCTCTCCTTCTTCCAAAACATCCTAATGTCTCTAAAGTGCTCCTGAACTAAAACGTTGGTGAAGGATGATTCTTCACTACCAGGATTTGGGGAGTGGGTCCCCTAATCCCTAGTCGCCCTTTAAAAGGGGAAGTATATAACGTATTTCTCCCGCCTTCTTCGGATGCCTTCATGGTGTAGTGGTCAGCACGCTCGACGCGTATTCCAGAGATCCGTGGTTCGACTCCCGGCTAGAGCATTGCTCATTTTTCATCTCTCCTTCTTCCAAAACATCCTAATGTCTCTAAAGTGCTCCTGAACTAAAACGTTGGTGAATGATGATTCTTCACTACCAGGATTTGGGGAGGGGGTCCCCTAATCCCTAGTCGCCCTTTAAAAGGGGAAGTATATAACGTATTTCTCCCGCCTTCTTCGGATGCCTTCATGGTGTAGTGGTCAGCACGCTCGACGCGTATTCAAGAGATCCGTGGTTCGACTCCCGGCGAGGATATTGCTCACTTTTTCATCTTTCCTGTTTCGAAATAACTTAATGTCTCTACGCGCTGAATCAAATTATTTACGGATATAGATTCGTTGGAGAGGCTAGTGACTAATTGTATATTAAAATTTAATGTTTGTTTTATTGAATTTTTACTTATCATTACAGACCACAAATTTCCCAATTACCTTCCTGTTTTATATTATTTCTTGATTCTTACTCTGGGTTAGAGGGGTAACATGCCCATTAAATGACAGTAGTATATAAGAATTATTGCGTAAATGTCATGAACAGACTTTTCATTTACGTTTTTGCCAAACGCCATGATTTTCTCCAAGCAAATGGTTTTCAGATTCGTGACTATGACGTGCCACCGATAATATTTAGATTTAAACAATATTTCGTTTTAAATAATTTTGAATATTATTATCATTTTTAATCCAAGGGGCGTTAGCCCAGAAGGGCTGTTAGTCTCGAAAGGACATTTTGCTTCGGTTCATTATAAATGTCTGTTTCATTTTTCAGATTGTTGCCACCAAATATTATCGCCCTATATTATATTTAAAGAAATTAAAGAATGAAGAATCTGCATGAATGTATGCATGTTTCTCGTACCGTGAAAAAACAACCATACTTAGAGCCATCAACTTTTGAATAATGTAGTCCTCCACCTGAATATGGGTACCTGGAACCCAGAATCTTGAATTTCGAATTTGTTTCATTTTGTATTTCATGTTTTTTAAACTTTAACGAATTAAAAAACTCAACGATTTAAAGCGTGCAGTGGCAACGCAATGTACGGAATAAAATGTTTTTATCTCGAGTGCGCGAGACTATTTATCGGAAATATTAAATGTATATTGTTTTTAAATATTTTTATCCAAACACTCTCGAAACGTGTATGTATGTATAAATGAAAAAGACGCCCATTTGGGCATTATATAAAATCTGAAGGCTTTTAAATTTTTTAACAGTAAAAACAAAGCAATAAAATAATTTCATGAGATTTTCCTGTTACAAGCCTTTTTTTATTTTGATACAGTCATAGAGATATACACTGACTACCAATAAGTATTTGGACACCTGTGATAGAAAAGAAAAACTAACTTTATTCAAAATCAATAGTTGGTAGAGCCTCCACGAGAGGTAATTACAGCGTGGACCCTCCGAGGCATACTTTCCACGAGTCTTTGTATGACAGCTAGTGGTATTTTCTTCCACTCGGCTTGGAGAAGATATAGAAGTTCCTTCACCGATTTTGTACGGGTAGTGCACCCCTGAATTCGGCGATGCAACGCGTTCCAGAAATTCTCGATAGGATTCAGGTCTGGACTCTGGGCAGGCCAGTCCATTCGATGAACTCCATTGGCATCATACCAAGCCTTGGTTAACGTCGAAACATGACAACTGGCATTGCCGTCCTGAAAGTAACAGGAGTCCAACCCGTAAAACTGCCACAACGTAGGAAGCCCATTGTCATCCAGACGTAGGAAGCCCATTGTCCTGTCATTAGTGCAGTAGGCATCCAAGTTGAGCTTACCATGAATGGGGACCAAGGGTCCCAGCCCATACCAGGAGAAACACCCCCAGACCATAATTCCACCTCCGCCGAACTTGACTGTTGGCACAATGCATTCTGGCAGGAGCCGTTCTCCAGGTAGACGCCAGACCCAGACCCTGCCATCCGAACGGTAAAAGGTGAACCGTGATTCGTCACTCCAAAGAACCTGTTTCCACTGATCTACGGTCCAATTTCGATGTGCTTTGCACCACATTAACCGAGCAGCGCGGTTGGACTTTGTGATTAAAGGCTTATGGGCAGCAGCACGACCATGAAAACCAAGCAGATGTGCTTCCTTACGGATGGTATTCATTGAAACAATATTCCCGGATGCCTGTTGAAACTCCTCGCGGATGAGGGCCATCGTTTGGATGCGGTTATTCCGAATTTCTCTGGACAGCACTCGTCGGTCTCTATCTGCCAGTTTCGTTGGTCTGCCTACTCGGGGCACATTCCAAAAATCACCGCTCATCTTTCACTTCTTAATCACATAGGCCACTGTCGATTTTGGGTACTTCAGATCGCTAGATATGTGTCTTAAGGATCGGCCACATTTGTGATACCCGATAATTATACCTTTTTGGCATCTTGCATGCGACTAAAGCCGATGCTGTTTCCTACATGATATATACCGGCGGAGTCCGTGACGTACCTTAGGACCGCAGATATCGTCATTTGCATAGGTGTCCAAATACTTATTGGTAGTCAGTGTAGAAGTATAGCTAAAAATTTCTCCGAGGATGTATATGTAGATTGATTCAACAAACGGCTTAGTTTTTTTTTCATTTTTTTGCCATTTAAAATTGGGCAATATAGAAAATTTTCTTTAACATATTTAGAACACATAGTTTAATTTTGAGTAATGTGCAAGCTTAAACATTCCTGAAACTTAAATTTACAGATTGTGTAGGTTTAGCTAAAAAGGATTGTAGTCATGCAAATATCTAATCAAATATTCCTTTTTCCATCCATGATCTCAGAAAAAACTCATTACCTGCCACCATTTAGATTTAAATTATGAAAATACTGCAGAGTTTTTTCATGACATACTTTATATGAAGATTATGCAATCAAACTTGCACTGTTGAAATAATCGATGTGGTAGCAAAGTACATCTGTTGAAAACTTTACTGGATCTTGGAATTATGTTTTCACAGTAGGTTTACATACTTATTAATCTCAAATATTGCACTTGAAGCAAAAAACGTTAAATGTGGGGATTATAACAGCAGTTTCCAAAAGATGATTGTTTGCATATATAATTTTTTGTGGTATTTTACTTCAAATAATTTGGCGAAATTATTCGTACCGGGAAAGAAAATCAATAAAAGCAATTTCGGTTTCAATTTTCAGCTTTAGGCTGAGAAAATGCACTTTCTGCAGATACATCTAGGGTAAAATACGCTTTATACATTATTTATTTGAGCAGACTCAAATATCTATATATATTCAAAAATTTTTAAATATATTTTTAAAATCTGTTTGGGCACCTTGGAATTTAATATTTAATGAAACTGATTTAAGAAATAAATACAAAAGGTTTATATCTTCTAAACTCTGCCTTCAATGAAAGATGTATATGACGTCATAACTTATCATGGCTGCTGCCATACGCGGACTTATGGTTAGTTTTGTTTACATTCTAATCGGTGTCGTTTATATGTTAGCTATACATCATAGAACACTTCTAAGCTACCCATTCTAATTTTAATATTTAACATAATGGAATTTCTACTTAGTGTATAGAAAATTCACAAGTACTGCAAATAATCGTTTCAAATTTAGTAAAATCTAGGTATATGAAAATGTCTAAATGGTGGCTATAAGACAGATGTATACATGGTAAAACTTGAAAGACCAGTGTGTAGAGATATTAGGTTATTTTGAAGCAGAAGACATGAAAAACGAGCAAAGCCTTCGCCGGGAATCGAACCACGGACCTCTGGGTTACGCTTCGAGCGTGCTGACCACTACACCACGAAGGCATGCAAAGAAGGCAGGAGAAATACCTTATATACGCTCCCTTTTAAAGGGCGACTGGTATTTTGGGGACCCAATCGCCAAATCTCGGTGGTGGAGAACCATCATCCACCACCTTTTTAGTTCGGGCGCAAGTGTAGAGTCATTAGGTTTTTTTAAAAACCAGAGTATTGAAAAATGAGCAACGCCTTCCCCGGGAATAGAATCACGGACCTCTCGGTTGTGCGTCGAGCGTGATGACAACTACACCACGAAGGTATGGGAAGAAGGCGGGAGAAATACCTTATAAGTGAAAGTTTCAAAAGTATTTTTTACAAATTATGGCTAAAGATACTTTTTTGGGCATGTAGACATTCATATTTTCTCTCTAACCCAGTGTAATTTCATTTAACAATATGTTTCCATGTCTGATCCGTACGCTATACGGCCGTGAGATCACATTGTTGATATTTTCTTGGCTTTTTTTTGTGACATCATGCTTACTCAATCTATTCTAGACTTTGCTAAGCGAGCTAAAAGGTGATGGACAATTTAACACCACTTGAATTTGGCGATTGGGTCCCCTGGGGTAGTATATAAGGTATTCATTCCAACAGGCCTTCGTGAAGCAAAGTGGCCTTACATTAGCGTGATGTCAGAACAAGGTTTCAGTGTATTTTAACTCCAAGCTCAAAATTTCGTGTAAAAAAGAACTTTATTATTAGTATACATACAAATACACGGTTTTTCTGTAAAATAATTCAGTCAGTAAATGGAGCAATGTTAATAACAAAATTTATTTCCGTTCTAAAAGAATTTTATCTATAAAAGCTATGTTTACAGAAGGTGCCCAATTATCGTCTGCAGCATTAAAAGTATTCTTTTCTTTAAAATGTTGCTGAAAAATAAACAATGGATCGAGAGCTATATTTTTGCACTGTCCGGGAAGAAATATTCTTATTCAATTATTAAAAAAAGATGTGAAAAAATCGTTTTAATATTTTTACAGGTAAAATAAGTGACATAAATAATATCAAAGAAAAGAAACATCAAAGTTTACATCTGACCGAGAAAAAAGCAAAAAATGCACACTCAACAAAGGTACACCGCGGAAAAAAAAAGAACAGTTCTGTATCTCCCATTCTGCTGGGCCGATTGACGAAATTCAAATTGTGTTTTTTATGCCTCGAAAGCGCGACTTAGGATATGTATTAGATTTATATACAGCATTGTTCAAATATAGGTATTTTAACACACAATCGGACTTTTTCTGAAATGACATGCCCTTTTGTTTTTCATATTTTGATTCTGCGACTCAAATTATGCCACACTGGCAAGTTTTGTAAAAATCGCTTTAGTAGTTTTTAAAAAATTAGCTCTCAAAATTTTAGCTCCTCAATGTGGTTTGTATTTACTAATATCTCCTTTTTTTATGAAACTTATTTGATTCCTTCTTATACAGTTTGAAATTTAGGTTCATTCCAAATAAAGTTCATCCACTTTTTATGATTTATTTTTAAAATTTGTATTTTTAAATAATTTTTATAAGTTTTTCGAAAACTATTTTGAATTTTAACCTATAAATGTTTTACAATCATCTTAAAGTAGATGCATTTCTAAGCATACCTGCAAAAAATTAGAGCTTCTTATTCAAAATTTCGGAAGATATACGTGAATTTATATATTGGCGCGTTTTGGAATGTGGCATATTTGTTGAAAGCGATAATAACGAAAATGTGGTTTACGCAATTTGTTAAAATTATTAGAAAGTAGAACGACGTGACTTTTTTTCCTTTCATCCACAATGTAAAAAGGCAGGACGATGTGACGTTTTTTCCTCCCCTGCACTATGGAAGGGAAAGAAAATAGGTTGCCACATATTAAGAAGTTCATCAAGTGAATTATTCTTGGCTCAAACTGAAAAAAATTCGCCAAGTTAAATTTTTGAATTTCTCCGTAAATTTCGCTCCAAATTTTACAAAATTTAATATTTAAACATAATTTGAGTCGTAGAATCGAAATACGGAAAAAAATTGGTATGTTATTTCGGAAAAAGTCCGATTTCGTGTCAAAATACCTGTATTAGAACAAAGCTATATATAAATCTAATATATATCCTAATTCGCGCTTTCAAGACATGGAAAACGCAATTTGAATTTCGTCAATCCGTCTAGTAGAACGGGAGATATAGAACTGTCCCATTTTTTTTTCGCAGTGTACGTACATTTCTTATTAAATCTAAAGTCGGATCTCATGTTTTAAAGGAAACTCCAGCCTGCCAAAGAGCTATTGCAAAATCTTTAAATATCTCTGTAGGAAATGTGAACAGAATTATAAAATCTGATTTGAAGTTAACCAAATCAAAAAATACATGATGTTCATCACCTAACGCAGAAAGATGTTTCTCAGGATAAGCCTGCATGCAGATTACTGTGTGAAAATTATTTGGCAGCTGAAAAATGGAAATATAGTTACAGTTGATGAGGCTTGGGTACACTTATCTGATTGCAATAGAAAAAGATCGGTTTACTACCGGAAAAGAGAAGAAAAAGACTTCAATCAACATATTCAGAGAAAATAAGGAATTTGTTTTTAAAGGTTTTAATCATTATTACTGGATTCTCTTATACGGGAAAACTTAAAACCCAGAAAGTAGAAAAAATGTCAAAATGAATTCGGATTACTCTCAGAAATATGTTTTAACACCTATTTTTAAAGGAGGAATTCCATTTCTTTATCCAAACAATCTTCATTTTGTTAAAATCCATCAGGATAAGGCTCCAAGCCATACCTCTAAATCTAGTGTTTTTTGAAAAAATGAGAAAAGAAATCGGAATTGAAGCTATTCCCTTTAAATGTATCCCACCCAATGTGATCACATCCTTTATGCGGCATAAATCTTTCTCTCTAATCTCTCTCTCTATAAAATCTCTCTATAAGTGGAATCCCAAAACAATGGATGGACTCTGGAAGATTGTGAAGGAGAAGTGGAATAACCGCAAACTTGATGTTTTAAGAAAAGGACTTTTATTTTGAAAATCAAGATGCAATACGATAGCTTAATAAAACGGCTATAAAACTGAACATATTAGTAAATAAAATTCAAAGCTTTGTTTATATATAAATCTTCGCAAAATCGTTACAAAAATGTATGAACACCCTCTGTAAATTGTTCTTTACCTGAATTACAGTTTTACAAGAAACTCCGTGTAACAGCTTTAAATATTGTTGCTAATCGTTTGTACAATTTAAATAGAAGAACATTAATATGTATCTGAATGGCAAAGTTTTAAACGCAAGAAGAATGTAATTATACTTTATTTTAAAATAGTTTAGAGTATGTTTTGTCTTCTTGTTTCTTCTTGTTTTCTTTCTTTTTCTTGCTTGTATGTCGCCATTTTAAGTGTTAAAAAAATCTGAAAGATTTCAGATTTTAAATTACGTCCAAAGGCGCGTTTTTTAACGTTTCGTGTGCTACCTTTTTTTTATTAAATATCATGTACTACGTACTCAAACCATAAAATTCAGTTCAAAATCATTTTAAAATGAACATGTCTTTAGAATTTCCGTAAGTCTCGTGCGCTGGAGATAAAAATGTTTTTTTTTCCGTACAGTGTTGCCATTGCTCGCTTTGAAATCATTTAGTTTGTTAATCAGAAATTCGTTGAAATGTTACAAAACATAAAATCGATAATAAAGCAAATTTCAAATTCAAAATTAGGGCTTCCAGATGCCCATATTCGCAGTAGGATTACGTCATTCAAAATTCGATGGCTCTAGGTTTTATCACAATGCGAGAAACATGCATACATTTATGCAGATTTTTCATTTTCTAAAATTTAATGCAGAGCGATAACATTTAGTGGCAACAATTTGAAAAGTGAAACGGGCATTCAGAGTGAATCGACGCAAAATCGCAAAACGAAAGTAATAGTCCTTCGGGACTAAATCCCTTTGGACTAATAAAGTTTTTGCTGTGTTCCATGAATGGAGTTGCTTCATTTGCGAAAGAAATATCACAACCTTCTAGTCGAACAATATTGTATTGAAGGCAGACGTTTCGGAGATAATACGTTTAACCACAACGAAATAACCTTTCACAAAGTTGCTTCGGAATCTGAAATCATAACTTAATTCTAGCATTCAAAACTTAATGCATGTTCAAAAAGAAAATATCGAACTTTTAAAATCTTTCAAGGTCAAATAAAAAACGGCGAGTAATACGTTTTCACTACCTCCGTCAAGAAATCGCATCGCAATACCTTAACTTTTTCCTTTAACGTTTTCCCATATCTTTATTTGTGTCTAGCAAATTATTTTCTTGAAAACTCATTCAGAGGTTTTTATTGATTATTGCTGTACCCTTTTCAATTTTTTTTGGCAATTTATTATACTTCGTTGAGACTTTAATGAATGAAAAAGAAGATCATAAAGGACGACGCGAACGATAAAGTAAGCGGAATGAATAGATGTTCTAAGAGACTCATTTCACTTCGATAATGAAATGGAATTCTTTTGTGCTCAATTGCCGCTTATCATGCTTTTTGAATGAGATCTTTTCCCCACAAAATAAGCTTTATGGAAAATAAGGCAGTTACTGAGAAATGCAAATGAGATCTCTTGCGATAGTTTAACGAATGAGATATGAATTATTTGATATTGATTATTCATTAGTGCTAGATATAAGAGGATTTGAAAGACAAACTAAATTCTTCTGTCGAAGTACGCAATATACAGTCTAGAAAACATCTATGAATTGTGATATAAATAAGCAATGGACAAATGGCATTCAATCCAGCCTCTTATTTTGTTCAATTCATCTCATTGTTCGAATTGGTGCAGAAGCAACATTTTAGTTGCATTTTTAAAGTGTCTACAAAAGATTTGTCGTTCTGAGCCCATTTTTGGTTGTTCCTAGTGTTAAATCCTTCAATATCTTCGATTATGTTATTATTGTAAGTGTGAACATAGCTTATTTATTTTAAAACCTGCTACAGTTTTTTGTAATGATTGCATATAGTAATTGCTTTGAAAATTAATAACCAGGAATTTGCTGTTGTCGCAGATATTTTTACAATTTAGTCGATTTTGAGGTCCGAATCTCGACGAGGGCTTTGCCGATTCTTCACATATTCTGCTTCAAAATAATCTAATGATTCTACAAATGGCGCCCGAACCAAAAGGTGGAAGACGATAATCAGGATTTGGTAATTGGATTCCCTAATCCCCGGTCGCCTATTCAAAAGGAGAATACAAGATATTTTCTCCCTCCTTCCCGCATGGTTTCCTGGTGTAACGTTAGCACACTCGGCGCGTATTCGAGACTTCCAGGTTTCAGTCCCGGCGAGGGCAATCCACATTTTCACCTCTCCAGGATAAAGCGAGCATGATTTGAAAATTTACGCTAATTATATTCAATATATATCTTTCATAATATCTATAATATTATTAAAACAGTGAAATTGATGAGTAATTCCTCATTTGGTTTTGAATTATAAACTGCACTTTAGTAAAAAAATTTCGAATAGTTTCTTGCGTCAATGTTTTTAATATTAAAATTTTTATCAGGGTATGTTAGTTGGATGGTAATGCAGATGTAAAAAACTCTACCAAATTTCAAGTACGTATTATTAACTATTGTTTAAATATCATGAGAGCAATAGTGAAAATTTTTGCTTTGAGGATATCTAGTTTCAATGTCACTGTTTTTTGAAAAATACTTTTCTTATTATGAATTATTATTTTTTCTTATTACTTAAAATATTTAGTTTCCGATACATGTGCGAATAATGTATATATTTCAACAGTTGGTACATAGAACACTAGTATAAAATTAGCTAAATTCGTCAAACTATAATATGACAACTGAAAATCATTTGACACTGGTACAAAATGAAAATATTAACTAAAACCTTTTGTTCAGATACTGATACATAAGCATACTGATTTGCATACTGATAAGCAGCGAAGTATTCTGTAATATCTTAAGAGAAATATATTGTATATCATGCATATAAATCATATCAAATTGCTTCAAAAATATACCTTTAACATATTTATAATTCTTTGCGCAAAACTATAAAGAACCTTATAAAAACTAAGTTTTAATGTAAATATTAAAAAAATAATTTTCTGATGATAATGTGGAGAGATTACTTATTTTCTGATACGCACAAGAAGTTTTTCTATGAGCAGTTAGTTTACTTGCCGATAACTATTTCAATTAAATTATTCTATGACATTCTATCACATATATTAAATTATGAACCCGAAAGTGTGTTATTCCGAATGGGATATTAGTTTGGAAAGGGGATTTTTCGTCGCCCACAGTAAACTGATGTATCAGTTTTCAAATAGGTGCCACCAAATATTATCGCACTGTATTATTTTTTAAGAAATTAAGTAATGAAAAATCTGCATATATGTACGAGGGTAAGTTGAAAAATAAGTTTCCCCTGTCGACTGTGGTCAGAGTTGTGTATGAAAGTCAAAAAATAGAATGAGACATTAAAGCTATGACATACCTTTATTTTATTATTCTTGTACGAGTACGTTGAGACATTTGTCATATCGCTTGATAAGCTTCAAAAAGTTCTCCAAGAAAAATTCAGGGCTTTGCATATGGAAGAAGCGTTGAACGGTTATGGGCGAAAGGCGACACAGCAGGAAAACGCGTAAGTCACCGATACACCATTGGGTAGAGGTCGCTGCAAATCAAGTAGATGGCGCTGTTGCAGTGCCTGCGCAAAGCGGAGACCAGCCTCTCATTTGAGCCCCGGTAGGTATGGAGAGAAGGTGCGTTTTGAATTCGTGGTCAAAGGAGGAAGTGAGAGCGGTTATCCGCTATGAATGGGCACGTGGAGTATCAGGAACAGAAATTCATAACCGCCTCGTGGAAGTCTATGGGCCAGGTGTGATGTCGAAGCAAATGGTGCGGAGATGGTGTCGCACATTCAGTGATGGACGTCAGCAAGTGGAGGACATACCGAGAGCTGGACGGACGCGCACGGCCACTACAGATGCAAATGTCAGGAAGGTGGATGACATGATTAGAGCGAACCGGCGTATCACCATCGATGAAGTAGCGGAAGAACTTGGAATCTCACATGAGCGAGCTCAAAACATCATCCACGACATTCTTCGATACAGAAAAGTGTCAGCACGATGGGTGCCCCGACAATTGACCTCGACACACAAGGAACAACGCATGGGAAAGGCGCTTTGGAAGCAATACTGAAGTGAAACAAGCCGTTCAACGCTTCTTCCATATGCAAAGCCCTGATTTTTTCCTGGAGGGCTTTTTGAAGTTTATCAAGCGATATGACAAATGTCTCAATGTACTTGGTACCTATGTGGAAAAATAAAGGTATATCATATCTTTAATGTCTCATTCTATTTTTTGACTTTCATACACAACTCTGACCACAGTCGACAGGGGAAACTTATTTTTCAACTTACCCTCGTATTTTGTGAAAAAAAAGGGAGACATTTTTACATCTCCCGTTCTACTGGGTGGATTGACCAAATTCAGATTGCGTTTTTTCATGTCTCGAAAGCTCGACTTAAGATATATATTAGATTTATATATAGCATTGCTCTAATATAGGTATTTTGTCACAAAATGAGAATTTTTCTGAAATGACATACCAACCTTTTTTCGTATTTCGACTCTACAACCCAAATTATGCCTAACTATTAAATTTTGTAAAATTTGGTGTGAAATTTTAGCAGAAATTAAAAAAAAATATTTTGGCGCATTTTTTTCAGTTTGCGCCAAGATTAATTCACTTTGCGAACTTCTTAATTTATAGAACATATTTTCCTTCGCCTTTTTTATTGTGTACGAGGGGGAAATGGCATGATTATCGCTTATAACATATATGCCAAATTCCAAAACGCACCAATATATAAATTCATGTTGATCTTAGAAAAGATTGAATAAAAAACTATAACTTTTTGCAGGTGTGCTTAGAAACACATCTATTTTAAGATGATGTTAAAAGTTTTATAGGCTATAATACAAAAATGTTTTCGAAAAATTTTATAAAAAATATTTAAAATACAAATTAAAAAAAATGTGAGAAATATATAACAAAAAATGTGCAAAATATATTTGGATTAAGCCTAAAATTCGAATTCTGGAAGAAGGAATCAAGTAAGTTTAATAAAAGAGAGATATTAATAAACATACAGGGTGTTTATAAAGGCCCGGAACCATGTTGATGTTTAATAACTCATAAAATAATAAAGATAGATTAAAATTAATAACATAAATGGTTAGATAGACTCAAAAAGTTTCGTGACCCTTGTCAATGAACTTCCATATGTGCCCCCTTCGTCGCACGGAGAATATCAAGTCGATATTCAATTTCACGCCAGGTACCGGCAAGCATGTCGGCATCCACAGAGGCTATTGCGGTTGTCATTCTGGATTTTAGGTCATCCATGTTGGACACTCTCCTCCTGTAAACGTTGTCCTTTACAAATCCCCAAAGGAAAAAGTCCAGCGGCGTTATATCGGGTGATCTGGGTGGCCAAGAAATTGGACCTCCTCGCCCAATCCATCTTCCTGTAAAATGGTCATTCAAAGAACTACGAACGACGGTACCCCAATGAAGTGGTGCACCATGTTGTTGCAAGAAGACATGTGGCTGAAGCTCTTTTAGTTGTGGAAATACGAAGTTTTCCAACATGTCTAAGTATACGACTGATGAGACCGTCTTTTCTGTAAAAATGAAAGTCCCAATGACTCGGTCATGCATTAGTCCACACCACACATTAACCTTTGGGGAATCCCTTTGTGCCTCACGGTATTCATGGGGGTCTTCAGATCCCCATATGCGCACATTATGGCGATTAACAATGCCAGAAAGATGAAAGGATGCTTCATCGGAGAACATTACAGAAAAGTACAGATATTTAGACTGGAAAATGAAATTCTATGAAATTAACCATACGCGTAGACGATATTTATAAAAGTAAAGATATTCAAACCTGAAAAGGAAAATATATAAGTTATTCCATCAATAAATGCCATAAGTTTGTTTATAGTTCATTATTTTATGAGTTATTAAGCATCAAAATGTGTCCGGGACATTTTAAACACCCTGTATATTAAGTTCAATTAACATTGAGGAGCTAAAATTTTGCGAACTAATGTTTTTAAAAGTACTCGTGTGATTTATACAAAACTTTATAGTTTGGCATAATTTGAGTACGAGAATCAAAATATGGAAAAATATTTTCACGTCATTTCAGAAAAAATCCAATTTTGTGTCACAATACCTATAGTAGACCAATGCTATATATAAATCTAATACATATCTTAAGTCGCGATTTCGAGACATGAAAAACGCTGGTTGAATTTCGTCTATTTGCCCTGTAGAAATGGAGATATAGAACTGTCCCCCTTTTTCTGCGCAGTATATATAATTTTTTCGAATGTGAAAAAACGATGGTACTTGGGGAGATCGAATTGGGAATAACGTAGTCTTCTAGGCTAACATATGCACCTGGAAGCCTGAATTTTGAATTTCGAAATTTGTATTTCATATTGTATAAACTTTTAATGAATTTTTGATTAACAGAGTCAACGACTTGAAAGCCAGCAGTGGTGACACAGTACAGATTAAAAAAAAGTTTACCTCCAGGAATCGAGACTGTATATCGGAAATTCTAAAGATATGCTCTGCTTAATATTTTGTGATTTTGCTGTTGAATGGAATTTTATGTGGCGTAAGTGTGACGAATATGATATTTAATTAGTAAATTTAACACACAAAACGTTGATAATAAAAAAACAAAAAAGTTTATAAGCAGTCTAACTAGAAAACTGAACATTGATACGATGAACTGAGAAAAGATAGAATATATTGTGGACTCGGCGTCTAGGGGATTTTATAGGCTGACGATACATATCTAAATAACTAAAGTAGTTTATTTAACTATTGGTGAAGGTACATTAGCGGCTATTTACATTGGTGACTATTTACAAATGAAGAAAAGAGTGATAATCAAGAAGATACATCTTTGTTCTCTAATCATTACGTCTTAGTCGAAAACACAACAGCTCGTCTCGTCTTCCATCAGCAATCTCTCTCGCGATACCATTCGTCGTGTTGAGTTGTTGCCGTCCTCCTACTCACACTCGGGCATCCTGACGCGACAGGTCCTCCTGGCGATGATGGAGTTACAGCAAAATCTGAAATGAGTCATTAAAAAAAAAGAAAAAAAATATTCCTTTGGATGCATCGTCTTGGAACGTTCTGAGGAAAAAAAAAGAAACGTCATTTTCATTGAGTGTGAATGGATCATCTCGGAACGTCTTGAGGGGGAAAAATGTTGTTTCTCCAGACCGTCTTAAATGCTCAAGCGTCTTTAGGAGCATATCTGGAACTTCTTGGCAAGGAAAAAAAAATTAACATCTTAATACATCTTGTACATATAAAAATTCTATGTAGAGAAAAAAATTCAACTAATTAAAAAATAATGAACAAAAAAAGGAAAGGTAGTAATTACTAAATAGAATGTCCAAAGAGTTCATTGTTGAAAAGGCCATAGTTTCATCAGATCAGCAGCTGTGGAAGTTTTATTAGGGACTTCATGTATTCCAACTTTCTTTACCTCATAGCGGTCATTTGGCCTAACAGCTGTGACTTTGTAGGGTCCAAAAAATCGGGGACGGAGTTTGATTCCAGTTCCAAATTGAATGCAACTTGATCACCAACTTTATATAAGGGTGGCTTTTTGCGGCGTTTGTTATATTGACGTCTGTTTTTCCGCTTCTTTTTTTTTATCTTCTTTAGTTTCGTTTGTTCCGTCTTTGTTTTCTGTATCAGCGTCTTTGTCATCAGGTTTTCTAGCTGAGTTCTGCTTTTCAACCTTCTTCTTCTCCTCTTCTTCGTTGGTTTCTCTAGTTTCTTCCTTTCGCACGGTTTCTTCTGCTTGTCTGTTGCAGGGCACGTTACTGAAGTTTTTCTAGTGGAATTAACAGTTACTTCATCATAAACTGTCAGCTGAGATTGTTCTTTGGAAAAATGCTTCTTTTCAGAACATCCTTCTGCAGTGACGTTGTTCCTTGATGGTTTCGAATTTACGTGTGTTGTGCTTAAGTTTCCTTTTTGCACTAATTCATCGTTGACAGCATCATTTTCATTTACAACAGAATCTGCATCACTCAGAATGTCGTCAGAATTCACAATCAGGGAATCATTGCCACTTTCTTTGATTGTAGGTGAAGTGTCCAGTTTGCTCACATTCTGTACTGTAACAGGAGCTATACTAACAAGATCAATTTCTGGTTTCGGAAGTGAAAAACAAGAATTCACAACTTTTGCGGATCCTTCTTCAGAACCACTTTCAATGCAATGAGAATTTTTATGCCCTTCAGAATCGCTTTCAGAGTTTTTGTTTTCTGCTTCTATTAGTTTAATACCATGCTTTCCAATAGAAAATTCAGCTTGTTGGATACAATCATTTCCAATAACTACGTCAACAAATAGTAAATTATCATCAATAACATGAATGTCAGTTTTAAAATTTGTATTTTGAATTTTGAAACAACCGGTGAAATATCCTTTTGGGTGTACAATGCTATCACCCAGTCCTGATAATGTTATAGAAGATGTTTGAAGCGCTGGAGAACCAATTTTTTTATGTGTTGATGTATTAATTATAGTAGCTTGACTGCCAGTGTCAATCAATGAGGGAATAACAACCTCAGAAATATTGATGTGAATCATCATAGAATGTAGGGGATGTGACTGTACGACAACTTGATTGAGAACTGTCTCTGACTTTTGTGAAGATGGAGGTGATGCACGACTTGGTTTCTGAGTACAAGTAGATGATTTATGCCCATATGAATTGCATGAAAAACATTTGGGTTGTTTATGAGAACAATTAGAACTTTTATGGCCTTTAGAACCACAATTGTAGCAAACTATAGGTTGGGTAGGCTTTTGAGAAATTTTGTTCTCTGAGTGATGAGAATTATTTTGTTTAAATTTCAGATCACTGGAAAATTTAGTATGTTTGGAAACTGACACAAGTTTTTCATAAATTTTTAACTTATCTTTGAATTCACTTACAGTTTTACAACCATATAATAAAATTTTGTTAGGGTTTTCTGGAATACCATTAATCACATAATCAAAAATAGAAGACATATCAATTTGACCTCTAGAACCAATTTCTCTCATAGCAATAAAATAATCGAATAAGGATTCGTTTGGCTTTAGACGTCTTTTAAACATTAGTTTATGCAAATCTGCACTGTTAAGCTTAGAGGAAAATTCTTCTAACAAATATTCTTTTAGCGCAGTAAATGTTTTGACACCATGTAAAGAATTTACAAAAGTTTTAGCAGAGCCTGATAAGCATTTTTTTGTAAATATAATCTTGTGAACATCATTTGTAATTCTATTCAGTTGAAATAATTCTTCTAGATCATTTAAAAAAGATTCAATTAAATTATCAGAAGAACCATCAAAAGGTTTAATACAGTCATATAAATCACGGAAAGTTAAGCTGAATTGCTGTTCATTTACCATTGATGACACATCCGGTGAATGATTTATTCGATGTTTATGTAAACAAACATCGGTGCTGGAAGTCTGCGCGTTTTGGCTAGTTGCCAAGTTCGAACAAGAAATTGACTGCGTATTTATTTGAGACTCCATTTTATTTTCGGAAATTAATTTTTGTTGTGGGTTTTCTACTTCACTGTCGGAATCAGAATCAGAAATAGTAGTTTCTAATAACAGATCGAAATTAGTTAAAGCATTCACAATTGTTGTATAACATTCATCAGCAGAAATGGCACATTCTAAATTCAGAACGTTAAGAATCGAAATTAGATCTGCCAGAGTAAAAATATTTAATAAACGTTCTTTAACTTCGGCAGTGTGAAAAGAGTTATCTAGGCCTGTGAATTCGCGAAGTCGTTTGCGATTTGCACGGTCACCTTCTTGACCAAACACAAATTTATGCAGTAACTTAATTGCTTTTGTAGAAGCTGATTTTAAAGATTTAGCTATATGTGGTATATCATTTAGAGTTGACATTGTCACAATTTAAATATTTCAAAGAACACAAGTGATGCACAAGTTAATACAGCAAAATAAAAATTCAGTTTCGAATTCAAAACAAAAGTTCTGGTTTTAATACAGGTTCTGGCGGCAAAAATATAGTTTTACTTCATCAAAATTTAATTCAAAAGATTCTTTACTTTCACTTCATCTAAACTGAATTCAAAATATTCTTTAACTGATTCTTAAAGAACAGCTTACCTTCATTGAAGAACCGGTCGAGGTCCCATGTGGACTCGGCGTCTAGGGGATTTTATAGGCTGACGATACATATCTAAGTAACTAAAGTAGTTTATTTAACTATTGGTGAAGGTACATTAGCGGCTATTTACATTGGTGACTATTTACAAATGAAGAAAAGAGTGATAATCAAGAAGATACATCTTTGTTCTCTAATCATTACGTCTTAGTCGAAAACACAACAGCTCGTCTCGTCTTCCATCAGCAATCTCTCTCGCGATACCATTCGTCGTGTTGAGTTGTTGCCGTCCTCCTACTCACACACACACACACACATATATATATATATATATATTACAGTGCATCGACAATATTAAGGATATATAATGCTGCTTTTAAAATTTTTGCCGTTAAATTGTATATGGAGTATACGCAAAGAAAATGAGGCTTAATAATAAAGACAAAGAGAAATGGGTTAACAGGAATGAATGCAATAGCTGACTGGTAGACTGCGAGCTCAAGGAAAGCGTAAAAAACCTTAATAAAGCCTTTTAGGCAAGCCTTAAAATCTGAACATTTTCAGATTTTTCGTTTTGTAATTATTATTTTTTTTTAACATAATTTCCATGTAAACTTATAGTTTTTTACTACTTACCTGAAATTTTAAACTGAATTGCTAATTCTAATGAAAATACAAATCTTAAATGAAATTCCATTGAAAATATAAACCATAAGTTTGGATAAATGTAAAATTTCTACGAAAAAGATTAGCACTGGAAGCATTTGAAGTTCAAGTAGCAAACATTTTAACAGCTTGGGGGGGGGAATGTTGACGTCAGCCTTTGAACTCAGTGGGATGGCGTCTGATTTATTTTTTAATTGGATTCTAGAATAGAAACTATAGCAGCTATATTGATCGGAGTAGTTGCAAATGATGCAGGAAACATTATTTTCTAATTAACTAAAATTCGAAAAAATCTATTTTATTTTTTTAAAATTCTGTTTTGAGAATTTTAGCCTCATAATGCATATGATTTAGGCATATTACGCGGCTTTTAAATTTCCAGCTTGATAGCGGAAATAACGCTGAGTATGCATAATAACAAATTACAAGCGTAGATGTAATCATTGCCATTTGAATCGATTCAGTTGATAATAACTAAACTTTTATTACTGAAAGATGGAAAAGTGTTATAAAGATTTATAACTGTTTTTTAGAATGTCTGTGCTCCCTGGTAGTCTTTTCGATTTGTTAAAACGCAAGCAATTAGTTTAATTAGTCAGCACTGGTATAAATGTTAGTAAAACTTTTTTGCTGTGCTTGATTTTGTGTAATATGAACACTTAAATGTAGTCCACAATTAGTTCAATATTTTTAGTAGATAGTTAAAAAATCTGATGTGTACACCACATGGCTTCCTTCTACGCAATATTAAATTATACGCACTTTTTCTTGCATTTAATTTTAACTTATTGGATTGAATCAAATCTACTTCGTCGATAGCGCATAAACGATAATAGAATATTCACACTCTTTAAAATTCACTATATTCACTATATAGCTAAACTCTGGCGCAAGGTTTGCTTAACAGCGTCACATCTCATTCATTTTATAACTCAGAATGTACAAAAATCATATCATCCGAGGAATGATCTAATCGGTGCCACATGTTTTATTCAAATACTATAATAAATCTGAAACGATGTATAAGAAATTAAACAAACAAAAAAGGAACAGTTTTTCACTGACGATTCAGTATTTTTTATTCAATTAATTCAGTTCTCACTTCGCGACAATGAAAAAAATACATAAAAACTCAAAATATCGATATTAAAAATTACGAAGTAAATCGTAAACACTTATTTTCTGGAATAAATTCCAGAATGGATTGAGCATGATTTAATTCGCAATAATAAATAAAGGTGTTATCTTTGCTGTTGCAAAGCATACTTTCTCTAGATTGGCAACAAATTTACTATTCTGCTAAGTTTAAATTGTAAACAAATATGGCTGCTATGGTAAACATAATTAGGCTTAGCCGCAATTAAACAACTTTTAAATTCTTGATAATTCTAAAAATATTGCATGCAGATTTACTAAAGGCATAAAAACCTTAACCGGAAGATAAGAACAACATAATTCAATCATTATTAAAGTAAAAATCCATAATTTACCAATATATGATAATAAAAAAAAACTGAGCTCACTGAGCCAAGTAACAGAGTGGGCTATACATATCAAGTAAGAAAGTTAGGACTAATTTTTCACAAAGACTTCCTTTACTTGGTACAAGGAAGTAAAAAAACTATGTTAGAAACAATCTTCACTGGAATAATTGTGAAGACAAAGCTTTGATGCTGTCTCTTGAAATGACAGTTTATGTGTTCATAGGTAAATCAAAGCAATACGGTGAGGATGAATGAACCAGTAACGTAAAACGCTGCGACGCTGAAAAGATAGGCTATACATATTTTAATTTTATAATTCATAAACTTCACTCAAAAGAAAACTGAAGAATATAACTTTCGGGCACTCTTATAAAACGCCAGTGTAATGATAAATTTAAATACATTATTTTTATTGTCAGTTACATTCATAAACGGCTCTTTGAATACTTTCAAGAAAGAGATGTCAGGAGCATGATGGGAAAACTCTACGCATTTAGGTGATTTTCCTGTTCAGAAGAAATAAACTAAATATCCCCATTATCATAGAGAGAATTTGTCATTATAGTGTATGATTACCCTAAATTAATAGGCACCGAAGTGTCTTTCCGTGAACTAAATTAAACTACAAATTATATCCTACAGGAATCACACCCACTTCTCCAGGGAGACAATATGAACGTTAGAGGCACCAGGACGAAGGCTGCGAGCCGCAGTTTGCTGTCCTAAATTATTGCTGACATGTTTAATTGCATTGAATACAGTTACTATTAGCACTGAAAATTAATTGGGAGAACTAGGCTGGTAAATCCCTTCGAATGATAACATTACTTTAAAGTTATTGTTGTAAGTTTATCTAGATATTTGAAGACACTTAATTGCATTGTTGTTTCTGGGTATTATTTTAATATTTTGTGTCATTTATTTGTTTTTGTAACACTTATATTTAGAGTGGTAATAGGGGAGTATTTTACGCTGTTGAATTTGTGACCACGTATATTGTATATAACATGCATTTCACATATATTGCATATAAATGCTTGTTTCTCGTATGGGATTGTAGATTTTGAGATTCTAAATTAAACAACGCTTAATGTGTTTAATGTGAAAACTCCACGCTCTAGAAAATAGTTGAAATAGAACCCTCTGTATGAGAAAAAAACTCTCTTAGCGGGCCTTGTCAACAGTTTTTGTCGCTAATTTGGCGATTTCCCGCCAGCTCGGCGATTTTCTGGAAGTTTAGAACTAAGAACACAGATGGCCCCTTTTTTGGGCTTACAGAAAAACCTCCGCTTGGTCTTCAATTTAAGAGGATAAATTAATCTAATGCTAAACTAACTTGTACAAAAAAGTTGTACAAAATTATCTAAAGTAGTTGGACCTTAATTAAATTGACCGGCGAATATCAAGAGGCACGTTCAATACTGCCGAGCATAGTTTGCTTTAAACAACGAAGTAAAAATGTGTAATGCCCTCGCTGAGCCTCGAACCTTTGACCTCTCGAATACGCTTCTCATATGCTTTCAATTATACAACAAAAGCATGCGGAAAGGCTGGAGAAAATATCTTGTAGTTTTGTGCTTAAATTGTAAAAACAGCGACATTCTAATCGCTAAATTAGAAAGATTTAGTAATTAGTCCCCAACGTGGCGATTTTCTTGAAGAATCCGGAAAAGGCATTTTCGAAGATCTGAAAGCATTTTTCTCGAAGCATCTATACCTTATAAATACTTGACTTCATCCCAATTTGGAGTGATAACATAGGCGGAATCCTACGGAATAGAATTCAGGCGTATTGTATCTCTAGTTTCCTCCAACAAGCTCTGAAGAGTTTGATAAACTGTACTGAATTGTATTCAGCCATGCAGGAAAAAACATATTAAATGTTAATTCTTTAGTAAACGACCCCAAATAAACATGAAATTAATAAAATATTATAAGCTGTTCTTTACCCAGCAGTACGTTGGACATGATCAAAGTGGAATTATTAATTATTTATTACTGTTATTTGTACAAGATTTTGCCTATATACGTGGACTGAGGACATTTGTTGCATTAAGATTTGCATTAAAACCTGATTCTGAATGCTTATTTTTTTCTCAACTGTTATTTTATTTACCTATACAGGTATAAATCTTAGACAAGTTTTAAAGCTAAGTGATGGATACAAAAAAAAAAATCATTTTTACACAGGAACGTGCAGTTTGCAAATGACACATAAGAGGTACAGGAAAATTAAAGAAATGAAAATAAGGTAATAAAAATATTTATTATACATAGGTATGATTACAATTTAAAAGGAAGTTTATTTTATCCATTGCAATACATTTTTGCATGGTATGGCACAGATTTAAACATGGATATGTATTAAATGTGGCGAATGTATTAAAAATTGCCAAGCCTTTCCACGTTTCTTGCGTTCAGGTGAATGCCAAGTGAATCATTTTGTATTTAACCCGAGATGAAAAAGTCGAAGGGAACAAGTTGGGTGATAGTAGTAACCAAAGAAAATCTCGTCCAACTGATAACATCGAAATCTCCAATGATAATGACTCATGCTGCCCAACGCAATTTCTCGCGAACAACGTTTTATAGCATACGCAGTTAGCATTTTCGGCTGGAAGTTCCTACGTAAAAATGGTTTCCTTTGTATGCTAACTTTCCTTTAAAATTGCTCTAAGACATTTCGAACCATCATGCATTGGTGTAATGAATGTGTATTGATAAAATAATATTAAAAATATCGTTTATTGGAATTTTAATATATTGTTGCGTGCGTACGGGTTCGTAATGGATTGAATGCACTAGTCGTTAAAAAGTTAATAAAATTTATTCTTTTCACACGAAATAAAACAAAATACTGAAATATTTCCTCAGAGATATTCGTACAATATCTCAAACGTTAAAGAGAACTCAATTCAAAACAGAGAAACTACTTCTATCTCACAGCGAATTCGCTATAATCAATAACAGCATTAAGTAAAGAACAGTTTACTTGCTGAGGTGTTTTAATTCGGCTTTTATAAGCTTTTTAATTATTCACGAGAACATTCCGGTAAAATTTATTTTCTCGATTTTTACATTTCTATATTTTTCCAGATGGCAACAGCAATTACGAGATATTTATTTATTAAATATTTAATGCACGCGTTCTTGTATTTTTACTTTTCCGACGTAGCTTTCTCTTCAAAAATCGTCTGCGTTGCACGGGGAAATAAAATAATTTTAATTACAATTCTAAATAAATAGCTAAATAAATACGAAATCCGTAACAATATTGTTTTTGCCTGCACATAACTTTTGAAGTGCTACGCAAGTCGGATTACATACTTAGGGCATTCAAGTCATTCAAGAAACGTCGTCAAAGTTGCATTATCTGAATCCTACATCTAATTCGAAATCGCCATTGGCTTAAAAGACATATTGGAAGGTGTACTTAGAGACTTTGTGCTCCTTCCTTAACCCGCGTTTTAACGAGTCTGACTCGTGATGAAGATTTTGTCCTAAACATAAACATCACGAGCCAGGATCGTTAACAGAAAGCCGTGCCAAACAGAAATATCACAAGCCAGGCTCATTGAAAGAAAACTGGGCCAAAATAAAAATCACGAGGCGGGTTCGTGAACACTATCTTCGTAATTTCACGGTCGTAATCGAACGTTAGTTCCTATCAGTACACCACAAGAGTTAGTCACGATTCTCATAATTGTTGTTGCAAAAGGCAAAATACAAAAGATTTAATTGAAAGCAGTTTATTAAAGTTTACTTCCACTAAGGATTAAGATTTACTTACTTGAAGTATTATTTGTTTATGAAATATAATTTTGAAACTGTTATTTATTACAAACTATAATGTATATATAATATCAACGAAAGGCAGAAGAATTAAAATTTACTTCCACGCCAGCAGCATCGCGCAAAACTGACTATATACGTTTCGGCTCGTATTGAGATTGTTTTTAAGCATCAGTTTGGCTTGTTTACCACGCGATGACTCAAAACACTTGGACCCAAGTTTCGTCGAGGTAAATGGCACGGGAAGGGTTAACGCATGCTTTCCCACTATAATCGAAAGTACATTCGGTTAGCAATCGAAAAGTCCGATGGTCAAATCCTGGCGACAGTGCTGCACATTTTTCACGTTTTCTGTTTCGACAAACCTAATGACTCTACAACTGACGGAGCAGAAAGATCCTGGGCTCAAATAACGAGCTTGAAGCTAAGTCATTATAAAGTTCTAATTCAAAATTTCTCTATGCGAGTCCACATTGGCAAGTATTGATTATAAAATTAGAATTCACTTATTTATAAAAATGATTAGAAGTTTTAAAGTCCCTAGCAATATTTCTGAAAAGCGTTCTGATGCAAATATGCAATTCATCCCCTAAAGTTATGTTTCGAACGGGGAATATCTTTGCTATTAAATTTCTAAAAAGCTTTCGCTTTCTTAATAATTGCATTTTGATTAAACCTTCGCAGAAACATAAATAAAACTATCATTTAGGAAAATATCACTTAGGAACCATTGCGGAGCAAATTTAAAGCAAAAGATATTCTGCACTTTTCCTCTGAACGTAGATAAAAATTACAATAATTCACACACGCATACATAAATAATGAGCTAGGTTGCATAAAATCAAATAAAAAGGGGAAGAATTGGATGGTTAGAGTTAAAAAAAACTTTTATTTTATTAAGTTTACATACTAAATTGAAATGAATATTTGGAAGAAGATAGCGTCATTAAAAAAGACGATAACCCTAAGGGATAAAAAGTCTTATTTTGTGAAGCAGAAAAGTGTATCGTTTTCCTAAATGGTAGCATGGTAAATAGATTTTTAAAAAATATAATCAGCAGAAAAGGGAATATACGCGATGTGTTTGCGCTTCTTTTATTATGTTTTAGATGGTAAAAGAAATGAAATTACAAATCGTTCTCTGAAAGTAACCTTGTTCTTTACGAAGTTGAAATGTTAGAGGAATAATTTTTAATTCAATTTAAGTTTTATAACAGCAACCATTCTCGAAAAGGAAAAAAGGAATAATAAAAACCTACTAAATGTTATGACAGAAATAACAAAATGTAACTTAAAAAAAGAAAGACAAGTAAAATTAAAGAAAAAAAGTGTAACCCTTTATTTAGAAAAGGAAAATAGAAAGGCATGACTATTAAATAATCTTCTTTTATTTGAACTCATTAAAGGAATTATTTAAATTTGAAATATCTGTTTAATGCAAAATAATCATTTCATTTTATGCCTTTGTTTATGACGATAAAAAATTAAGCTTTCAATAAAATGCAACTTTTTTTTGGTAGTTAATTACAGAAATATAAGTGCATTAGTTTAAAAGTCATTTGTTTATAATTACACGTTTATCATTTTAAATGAGCTTACCAGACATCATGGTTTAATCGCGACTGCTCCGGTTTGAAAGAATAGCCCTGGCGTTTTAGCCAATTTGCCATTTTGATCCGGTTATTTCGTAAAAATTAAATATCAAATATCATTGCTTTCAAAAATGAATATCATAAAATTAAAATACAGATCTAGCCTTACAAATCAATATCTTAATAATTGCTTGGAAGCAGAAATATCATCAAACTTTCCTACGTAAGAAGCAACAGCCTACAAAATGCAATCCATCATCACATTGGCTTTACAGATTACACTTTTATAAAGAAAGTTTATACCAACTAATTGTAAACCAAAGAATTAGTAAACGTTTATCTGTACTATTTAGTATTTATTTATTTTATGTTAGAATACCATCAATAAATTTTATCTTCAAATTACAATTTTGGAATACCTTTGGTTGCATATTATGTATATTATGGGTAGGTGAACGTACTTAATAATGCATATTATGCAAATTATGTATTATTAAGTACGTCCACCTGTAAATGTACCTTGAAAGAATAAACGTTATAAGGTATTTCTTCCACTTTCTTCGCATGCCTTTGTGGTGTAGTAGTCAGCACGCTGGGCGCGTATTCCAGATGTCCGTGGTTCGAGTCCCGGCGAAGGCGTTGCTCATTTTTCACATCTCCTCCTTCAAAAAATACCTAATGTCTTTACAAACGTGCCCCCACCGTAACGATATTCTAGAATAGTGCAAAAACGTTGGGGGTCTTTGTTTTATAGGAATCACGAAAACAAGCTTTCTTTCCGCTGCGAAGCAATGGCTTACTATATTTTTTGGTCTAATACAGGATATATTTTTGAGATTTTTTAAAAGTCTTAACAGTTTATTGAAACATTAGATACCATTCATCAAGTTGTATTTTTCACTACGCATAACGTTTTCAGAAATGGTTTGTTTGCTTTAATTACACCATAACATTCGCAACAAGAAAGTTCTGAGTTTTAATATTTAGCAGGTGTTTAAGAGTAGATACTGAAAGTCTATTCTTTTCTGCAAACCTAATATTCCCCATATTTGAAAAACTCTCTCAACTGGAGCAGATGTCCCAGGCAAAGATATAGAAAACCATTTTAAAAATATTGCGTCAAGGAATAACAGTCTTTTGAAACACCTTAAAAATTGCTTTCCACTTCTCTTCAATAGTATCTGGTAGTTTTCAGAACCTGAACCACTACTTCACCTTTGCTTTTGAATTACCTGGGCCAACAATGCGCCTTGCCGTCTTCTAACTGGTCTTTCCTGACTGCTTCGTTACTTCATAGGTCTGAGCAGACGATGTTGAACTTGCCACTTGACGCACAACCGAATTAACCAGCTCGTATTTCACTTCGACCTTGGAACAATATTGGCAGCTTTCTCAGCAGGGTCTTTTAGAGAGGACATCGACATTTCCATGTGATCATTCCTTCTTGCCGTTGAGGTAATGATGGAAATGTTCTACGGCTCTAACTATGGGAAGGAACTCGCTTCTGAAGACATAGTAATTCCTGTACAGTTTAGATAGACATTTGCTTCAGCATGTTACGACAAGTTCTTGACCATTTATCTCTTGGGATAAAACAACACGGATATTCTCATTGCTCGCATCTGCTTCAAGAATAAATGGTTTGTCAAGCTGAGGATTCGTCAGTATTGTCGCAGATAGTAAAACCTTCTTCGGTTTGTTAAATGTATTCCTACATTGTTTAGTCTACAAACCTTTTCTTTGTTCTCTGTCATCTTCTGAAGGGGTATTTTGATGGAAGAAAAGTCTTTCACAAATCTCCTACAGAGGTGCAAACTCCAGGAAATTTCTCATCTGATTGACATTTTCGGGCATCTCGAATAAATAACTGCCGACACTTGTTCTGTTTCCTTTTTTTCACATCTTCGGCAGAGTTGACGCTCTCGAGGTAAGCAGCTTCCTGTCTGAACAATTTATATTTGAAAGGATGTAATTCTAGTTCAGCTTCCTCCAATTTTGGAAGAACATTCGTAATGTTTTTCAAATGTTCTTCAAAACTTTCCCCTGTCATGATGATTTCATTCCAGTGATCAGACAAACAAACTCAAGAACATCTTATTCACAGGAGAGACCTGTGAATAAAATGCTCATGAGGCATTCGAATGTTGCCAGCCCATTGCGTTAATCCGCACGGCATCACCGTGAACTGCTAAAGTCGTTGTGCGGTAGTAAAAGGTCATCTTTTCTTGGTCATCAGGATATATCTCTATCTGAAAATATCCATTCTTTCAATCAAGCGTTGAAAATCATTTGCTTCTAGATTGTCATCAAATCGAGAAAGAGCGTAGCTTTCTTTCATAGTGATATCGTTCAACCAGGGACAGTCTAAGCTAAATCTAGCTGAACCATTTTTCGTTTTGATCAGGATGACCTGAGAGGCCCATGCACTTAATGAAGGCTCAATAATATCGCTTTCTTGCATGTCTTTTAGCAATTTATCTACTTCTTCCTGTTTCGCAACCGGTAGATGCTTTGGCTTTTGCTTGATTGCTGAATGATTTCCCGTATCAATTCTATGCTGAGTCAAACTGATTTCACCTACGTCAAAACATGAGCTAGAGAAAACAACTTGAAATTCTCTAATAACAAGCTACCCACTACTCCTCTCTTCATCTCTTAGTAGTTCATTCTGCAATAATTCCAATATTAGGATCTCCGAAGACAGAGATTGGCGGGCTACGTTTATTTAACACAGGTCACTGGAGTACATGCTGTAATCATTTCGCCTTTCCTAACGGCTTTCGCTTTATCATTGACGTTGGCAACTCTCACCGGATGACGGTATTCGATAGGTCGATGAGAGTACAGCGTTCAGGCTTTTATAAATCTTGGGATTTTTTATTGTGCAATAACGGAAATTTTTGATTTAAACTATAGATCCAGGAAGTTAAAATTTTGTTCTTGGTTGAACTGTGATATTGTCTTGAGCTAAAAATTCGGTGGATGGATTTAACTCTTTTTCTTTAACTCTAAGTCAGGTTCTAGGGTTAAAATACTCAGAGGTAGAATGCGATATGTTATATTTAAAGTATAAGGAAAATTATATTTTATAAGCTGAATATGCGAATGCATGTAAAATCTACCACATATGACCTGCGGGTCCTAAGCGGTACTTCCAAACGGAATGATAACATTTAATTTCCCGTCGATGTCGATTTTATCAAATTGTTAGACACAAGTTGGAGGAGATAAGAGAGAGAATAAGAGGAGATTGGAAGATAAAAGGAAGAGCAAGAAACTAAAGAGCTGTGACTTCCCTGACTATAGCGGTTGCGTTGACTATCTGCTGATACTCACCACCAGATTATCTAACAGTATTTGAGGTAAGAGTTTTCATTCTTCAAGGAGCATCTTTTCATTTGTTTGATGTTCTTCGAAGGATCAGGTCGTGTAGCAAGGCATCTCGCTAAGGTATCCCATACAAATGATTATTTGTGATTATCTTCTTTCTCCAATAGCTGCTGAACAGCATGAGTCATGTGTGGCTGTGCATGCCTTCCCAAACAAGCACACCAGGACTATACCAGCGATTTCTTTACTTGATGTTAGTGGAATGGAAGCGTGTCTCCATCTCTTCCATATTAACTGGCACCGTAGATCCTTTGTCAGATTGAAACAACTCTCACCAGTAAAGAGGACGTGACTCATTGATGAAATGTCCATTCCTTATGTTCCTTACAGCGTGTGAACGGCGCCGTCGATGGATTGTTGTCAGCCGATGGGTATGCAGCGTTCAGGATGGCAAGGGAATAAGCTACCTTTATGAATAAGCTACCTTTATACGTTTGGCAGCAGTAAACCGAGAGATTTGTGTCTGGTTGCCTTGCGCAACTGCAGAGCAGTGTTGACTGCTGTTTGGTTTCGGTCTCTTTTCGCCTGAGGGCAATATGTCGGTCATCTGTTACTGTTGTTCTCATTGGTCTACCACCACCAATTTTTCTTACAGTTGTACTTGTCATTTAAGAGGCTTTCCAAGCTCGTGAAACAACGCTTCTATGAATTCCAAACTCCTCGGCAATATACATCAAAGTACGCCTTGCATCAAGATTGTCAACCATTCTGCTACGTGTAATGGCGTCCTGATGTGTTTTCGTGCAGTCATACAGCACGCACAATCTTATTTTCACTTGCAGAATAATGCCTAGAAATGTGCCTTCCTTTTTTCTTTTTAATATCTTGCACTGAGCGGCCCTGACTTCTTGTGTTTTGTGTGCCCTGACATACCCTTTGATGTCCTGTCGCTGATAATTGCATATGCATCACTTTTATACTGAGTTGGCTTTTAATCGTACTGATTGTAAAAAGCCCTTTTCAACAATTCCATGCTTGTATGTTGAAAAAGAGTTTTTTAACGTTTACACACTTACATATATTTTTTGAGGAACTCTGTAATTTAGATAAATACATTTGTGATATATACACAGAGATACAAAGATGGCTTTTAAAGCAGGAATCCTTTCGCTTGCAAATTTTGTAGTAAATATTTTCACATTTAGAATATATTAACCATAGAACAATTCTGTGAAGTAACACTGCAAGGAAAAAGAACTTTAAAAAATGAACGCTTTGAAAAACTTTAAAAAAAATTTCTCTCTTATTATTCCATTCTAAAAAGCCGAAGCAAAGGCAGCCTAGGAAAAATTCAGCATGAAAGCTATGCGTTCTTGGGTTAATATAACTTCTAAAAAAAGAAACAAAAACTGGGTTTTAGACATCATTTTGAAGCTTGTAAAATTCTTTCTGGTACAAAAGATTCAAAAGCGCCATTTTCTCCCTTTTGTTGAGAAAGTGGCACTTTAAGAGCTTGGATAAAGTGAATGGCATTTTTAACAGCAAAAAGTCTGTTTTATTTTTAACTGACAGAAGGAAATGCCTTTGAGCATTTGAAATTCCATTTCTTTTTATTTTATTTCTGAGCCCCGTTTTTAGCAGAAGAAATTTTATAGCATAAACCTGCCGGAATCTTTGTTCTGGTAACTTTCTTGTTTTGGAAGACGATATACTTATAATAAATATATGCATTATTTTTCATAGCAAGGAATAGTTTTATAATAGCCAATCGCTCAGCACCCAAATATAATCGCAGTTAGAACTGAAAAAAATTTAAATTATTTTCTATTGCATTATTATTTTGTTAATGGAAGCAGATGAAGAAAAATATTTTATACAGTTTTGAGGTGATTCTGTTTAAAAAATCTACATTTTACTTCTATATAATATTTCACTAACTACTTCCTAAGCAATTTTTGGAATTCTTAAATTAGTTACCCGGTAACTTCTTTCCTACTAACGAAAGCATAATCAAAAAATAAAAAAATAAAATCTGAAAGCTTTCCGATTGGGCGTAAGCCCAAAGAGGCTTTTTTTAACGTTTTGTGTGTTACCTTTACTTATTAAATATCATGTTCTTCGCATTTAAACCATAAAATTCAGTTCAACAGCAATATTGCAAAATAATTTTAAAATGAACATATCTATAGAATTCTGTGATTGGACGGGAGTACGAGATCTTCCCTCCTGCTAAAAGACGACGATCCCCTCCCCCAGCCTTCAGTTCTAGTGACGACGCCGTTCACTCAGCTGCTGCAGATATGCCTCACAGATGATTATCAATGTGTTTCTTTTAAATATCACATCATTTACCGCAGATTTAATCTGCCAAATTGCTATTCACCGGTAAGTAGTCATTACACTACTAGCATATAACTATATTATAATCCATGTAACCAAGGAGCCTATTAGTCGTAAAATCTTTCCTATCTGCTTTATCTTTGGTGTTGTATTCATGTTAAAAAATTATAAAATACCAAAAAAAATTATTAAAAATCTTAAAATACCAAAAAAATTCTGTACTCTCCCTAGCCCAGCGGTTAGCGCGTTAGACTCGAGACCCAAAGGTCCCGAGATCGAATCTCGCTAATCGCTGCTTAACTTTTCCGAACTTATAATATTTTTGTAAGTTCTTCTTTTTGTCTCTGTAATTTTTCTCAAGTCATGTTGACTTCCTTTTTTATTTTTTCTTAACGTCTTTCATGTATTTTTTCCTATTTCTGCTCCCTTTTATTAACTATGATGGGGAGGTAGAGGGTTCTTTACCCTAGGTACTCCGTAATAATTAATCCTTGGGTCCTTGGATATCTTTAGAATTTCCTATACACAATCTCGTGCAGTGGAGATAAAAAAACATTTTTTTTTCGTACAGTGTCGTCATCGTTCGCTTTTAAATCGTCCAGTTTGTTTATCAAAAATTCGTTAAAGTTCTGCAAAATATGAAACAGATAATAAAACAAATTCCAAATTCCAAATTTGGACTTTCAGATGAGCATATTCGGGTTGAAACGTACGTTATTCAAAATTGGAGGACATCTAGGTACCGTCGTTTTATCACAATGCGAGAAACATACATATATTTATGCAGATTCTTCATTACTTAATTTTTTTCAAATATAATACAGGGCTGTAATACTTGGTGGCAACAGTTTGAAAAGTGAACCGACATTTATAGTGAATCAACGCAAAATGCCAAAACGAAATTAATAGTCCTTCTGGGCTAAACGCCCTTTGAGCTAACAATCTCTGCGCATAGCGCCATCAATCTTAAAAAATTTCTCCACACATTCCCCTCTGGATAAACGAGGTTCATCTTAACTCAGATGTTCATATATTCTAATATCACATGAATAATGCTTTATTTATTACATAAATCTAATAAGTTTTAAGGCATAATCTAATGAATAGCAAATTATATAAATCTTTGTTAAATATCTTCAATTAAATTTTGCAGAATAATATTACAAACATACAGCACTACATTACACTTACACATAACACTAAATTACAATATTCAAATATTCAATAATAAATTCACAAACCAATTAATAAATTCAACGGAAGTCTGTAAACTTTATCGCAGTTCTTTTAAAGTCAGTCACAAAGCACTTTAGTCCTATATTTCTTATACAGGAGTTGCAGTGGTCTCCGAATTGTTTCGTCTTTAGTTTTAATAATACTATAAACAATTACCTGTTCGCCACGGCTGGGGAAAGCTTTTAATGATCTTCTAGATGTTTCGAGGAAAATGTTCATCGCCCTATTAACACCAGATCGTTCATTTTGAAATTTTGAACTTCTTTTTTGTTCTGCACTGTGTGCACTGTCTAAGTTCATAATATATTTATTTTCCATCTCTTTCAGAATGTAAGTAAGTAATTCAGTAAGCTTTCTGTGTAATTAAAACGTTTCAATAAAATATCCTTGTTTGAAAAATCTGAATTACTCAGTTTTACGTAAGGTAAACTCAAAATTCTTCTGCCATGTAGAATTTGCAGTTTTTAGCACTGCACCTCGGAATGGTTTCGTCATTAACATAAAGTTTCATGTTGTGGCCATTTTCTCATACTCGTTTATCAGGTAAAAGACTTCTTTCTTGAAAAAAAATTATACTACACCCCTTTGTTACTTGGTAAATTAAAGATTGTTGTATTCACACACACATTTAAAAAAAATTAAATAGACAGTGCAAATTCGAAAATCTCATCAAAAATGAATAATATAGGAACAACGCAGTTGGTTCTAATATATCGTCACTTGGCGAGGTATAAGAACACCCAGCCAGATTTTGGCGAGATATCTAGGTTAATTGGCGATTCAAACTCGGCGGCCGGTATAACAAAGAAGTACCCCCCCATATATATATATATATATACATATGTAAGATATAACAAAATGCGATAGCTGCTTTAAAAAATAATTGGCGACTTCAAAATTAACATTCTAGATTTGGTGCTCTCCCCTTAAATTCATCTGTTCGCCCGAGTTGTAGATCTTCCCCTACATAACGTTTTAATGGAAATACATCTTATCCAAGCAAATAATTGTAGACCAAAACTTTTTCTAACTCTAACTGAAACTTTTTGACTCCCTCCCTTCTTCCTTTGAACTGCAGCGTTCTCTTTCGCGTAAGCTCTCCTGCTCACAACCCGTTTCTCATCCACGCTGCTGCTGCTACTTGCTTAAGATGACTTCGTACTTTAAAACCCGTGTACATGAAAACTATTGTATTCAACTATGATTAAAAAATATCTTGTCTGCAAAAGGATACTTTGATATGTGTAAAAAATAAACATTGTAATTCTTCAAGCTCAGATGTGCTAAATGCGTCATCATGCCTTTCCACTCAATCCTGCCTTTAACCACTACTGTCTTCTCAGTCGTGACGAATATAGAAAGATGCTAAAAAATACCTGATTTTTCCTTCCTTCTAGGCTTTAAAATCATTATACATATATGTATATGTTCCTTTTGTCCATAGTATATAGGTAAGTGGTCTTTGTGTAATTATATCATGTGATTTTAAGAATATCTATTGAATAATATAAGAAAACAAAACAAAATATTAATAACTTTCATGAAAACCGATTTTATGTAACATGTTAGAAAATGCTGATTTATAGAACATAGGTAGATTATTTATTCACTCAGTATAACTAGTTTAATCTAGATTTACGTGAAAGTATTGCTACCAATTTTATACTTAGATAGGCAAGTTTAGTAGAACTGTAAGTAAAATTGTTGTATTTTTTCTGTATAATGTAGCGCAAGATAAATTTTAAGAGAAAGCTGTGGCGGAAAAGTAAGAATACAGGGCAAGTGCTTTTAACATTGACTAAATGTGTATCTCGGTAATTTGGCCAGATATCGCCAAGCTGACAACGTATTCGAAGACTTATTTTGTCTCCAAATTTTGTGAGAAATCGCCCAAGTCGCCAAATTTGGCGACATTTTGTTCCGGCTCCTCTATCACCGTAACATGTATTGAAATTGAATGAATGTACTTGACCACTATGTTATCTGTAACCCTAATTTCCTCCTCGCATTGCTTTTCAGTAATTTCGAGAAGCAGAAAGTACTAGAAACATCTCGGCGGCTGTGTGAATGCTTTATAAGGTCGGAGAGAAAGCATCTGCTCTCAGTTGTTTAGTTAGCTGCTGTTGCTATTATCGCGAGTTCAGCATGAGATCGGATTAGCTTTCTCTTTAGATGCGCTTTGCATTGCGTTGTGTTTATCATTCTTACTAGTTTGAATTGTAACTACTGATTGTACTGTGTGATACGGCGAACCCTTGTACTAATATTTCTGGGGAAAATTCCAGAGTTCTGAGCTATTTCTTTTGATAAGAGTCAATTTTTAAACCTATTAACACACTTGTGCATTCAATCTATTACGAACCCGTAAGCACGCAACAGTATTATAAGCCGTATGTTATTGTAGTTAAAAATCTGGGAGTGTAGCTGAATGAAAACTATTCATTTAAAACGTATACAGTGAAGGTTTTTAATAAATTTTGTTAGGCAAGATTTTAAAATATCTTAGTTTGTATAAACATAAAACCAACGCACAGCGGTTATTCTGGAGTCTAGAGCTTTAAATCCTTAAAGATAACGGTTTATGTGAATATTTACTGTTTTTACCTACGAGGGAGCCAGAAAGATATCCCAATTTGGGTGGAAGCAGTTTAGTTTATTATGCTCTCAAAATTTTATCTCAACTGTTATTCCCTTGGGGAATGCGCACATTTGAGAAATCATCTCAGCTATGGATGTACTTTGAAGATCATAGATTTTTACAGCTTCCTTTAATGAGGCGTATCAGCTAGTACGCCCTCTTTAACGATTTTCTCGCGTTTTCTTTTCTTTTTTTCCTTTCTTTTTTTTAAATCTGTCTACAGTGTTTCCACGAGAAGGAGTTTTATTTTTACTGCAGTGCAATATTATAAATACCCCGAAATCCCTGTGTTAATGAGTTTTTAATGGCAAATATTAAGCGAGAGATAACGATCTCATGAAGTTAAGTTAATGAAAGGTAATAAGTATACAGCCAGTAATGGTCTTTTCAGTTATTTTAGATCAAAATAAGTAATAAATCTTTTTTCGACTGGGGTTCAAGTTTTGAACTACGGGAGGCTCTTTTATTTGATACTAATTATAATTCTGAATTAACTTGTTAGTTTTATCCTAATTTTATAACAGTTATTTTAAGTTTCTGTATCCTTCCTGTCCCTTCTAGCTTCAGCTTACAATTTCCTACCAGAATGTATTTTCAGAAACGTGGTTAATGCAAATGAGTAAAGCTTAGTGTTTAAGTCGATGTTTCACCGACTTCGAGAGAAAGCCTGAGTTCTTGACTAGCGCGTGTTTGTCTTTTGGCTACGTCTCTCTAAGCTATTCCTACGCTCCGTCGTACTTTAGGCCCTGGCTTGGCTTTGCCGACTTAATTGAGATTTAGGGGCCAACTAGTTAGAATCTTGATAACTTCGACTATATCTTTCAGTTAGCTTTAATTAAGCTTAGTTAAGTTTAATTTCATACTAAATTAATTTCAAGCTCAAGTGGAGGCTTTGCTGTACGCTCCGAGGTAGGAGCTGACTGTGTCATATTTATTTTGAGAAATAAAGGGTAGTTAACCCTTCTTGAGTCTTGCGTCTCTGTTCACACACTTAAGCGATTATTCGCTTACCGATGTTAGGGGTTGCAAGTACTGACTGTAAAATAAACAGGTGAAAACCCACAATAATTTTTAAATTATTCTCCGAAAGGTGCCCGTTAGAGTTATGCCTGCCATTAGCTAAGTATGTAGCCAACTAAATAGTAGCAGTTTCTCACGGAACTCGATTCATGGATAAACAGGTATGGCTGATGAATGTGTTCCTTTTGTTTCCCTGTTGTTGTTGTGTTTGTTGATGAATTTCATGGAATTTGATTGCCAGAGTATCAAGGAGGTTGGGTTTCTACTTCAACCCCAGTTTTGAGGGAGAGAACCGCAGAGGGGATAGTCCAAAGGTCTTCCACCTTCTTCCCTTCGACCAAACCACATGAGATGACTTTCGGCTCACCGAATATTTAGAGTGCCCCCATGCGCACAGACACTATACATTTACAAACATCCATGCCTTCATCGGGATTAGAACCCGGGCTCTTCGCTACTGCATTCTCCACCTGAAGAATAATCCACAGTGCCCAATATCATCGACACAGACTCAGTCACAAGCCTGGCTGCGATAGCTGGAATTCGTTCCCGCAACTCTATCGTCCCTATAAACCAAATGCAAAACCCTCACTCATCTGGGTGTCCGCTCATACGGGAATAGAAGGCAATGAGAAAGCAGATCTTATTCCAAAAAAGTAGCGGACTGATCCATTTTACGAGAAGTCCCGACTCTCAGGCCAGTCTCGGACCTAAAGAGCCGGACATTTCAACAGATCCTAAGAATATGGCAAGAACGCTGGGATCAAGCCTAAACAGGAAGACGGGTATATAATGTCATTCCCGAGGTCAAGACTACAATCCAGACCAACAGGAATTACATGACGTTTTTCCACACTGGTCATGGGCCCTTCCCTTCATACCTCTGCCGCTTTGGCTTAAAAGAGGATGGCAACTGTGAATGTGGGGAGGAGGGTCATCTAGACCATTTTGTGTTCGCCGGCCCGCGCACAGCGCTTAGCCACAAGCACAGCGCACAGCCACAAGCAGCCAAGAGCCAGATTCTGGCCAAACTGGTTCGAGAAACAAAGGAACAGAGTTGCCCAGCGGAAACCGAAAACAGTAATTGACTACTGTATTAGCAATTATTCTTCTGACGCTCGAAGATAGTAGCCATAAAGTACAAACTAGGTTCTAACATTAGGTTCTTAGCATTGGCTCTTAGAATTAGACATCGCACCTTCAGTATGGATTAGCTATTCTTGAACTGGCACATTTATTAACCTGAAGACAGATTATTTGCTCTGAAAAGCATAGCAGTATGTACGTTAGAATTATATACGCTAGTTCAGTATGTCTGCAACAGAGTATGTAATATGTCAGTTCAAGATGTAATTTTCTATTTATACAGAGACAGGTTTTCATACACAAATTTTGTACTGTATCAGAATGCTGTATTGTATCTGTACATGTTAATATCTTTTTTATATAATACCTAACCTTTACTAAGGATAATATTCTTCATGTAAACTTTAACTATCATGATAATATTATATATATATATATATATGAATATGCATGAGAGTATGTATACTTTTATTTGCTTTGGAATGTATATGTATACATGTGAGCATATATCTGTGTTTGTGTTGGTTTTTATATGTATATATATATTGATTATACCGTTCTTCAAGTGCCTTGTACGCACGTGTATATATATTTTTTTGCATTTAATAAATGTCGTCTGCTCTACCGAGGCGGCCCAAGGCTGCGATCTGGTAGCTAGTGGTTAACTCCTACTGGGATGGTAACCAATTCTGCATGGATATAAAGTATACGTGGGTTGGAAGCCAACTCAGTGGTTTACCTTCGCTAACCACTACACCGTCTGTGCGCTGGTGCTTAAAACATATATAGGAAATTCTTCTTTCTACGAATATTCTTCATGAGCAATCTCGTGTAGAGTCAAAGGCAGATTTATCGATTCGCGAAAATTGCACTTTCAAAAAGCCCGTGTTGGCAAAGATTCATAACTAATATGCTTTGTTGAAAACCATATCTTTTACGAGGGTGGATCCAAAAAAACGTTTACAAGGGTAGTAAACAATTATTTATTAACAACTGACAGAAAATACAAAAGGAAATTGAGAGGCATACTTGCCTGTCATTTTTCCACATAATCATCAAATCTATTTAAGCATTTATTTGAACGCAGGGCTAACTTATTTAACCCTTATAGAAATCACGTCCTCAAGAAACCTATCATCAACCACTAGAAATCACGTGCCTGCCCATTGAGCTAATTCTCAATGGTTGTTTTTCGCGTTACTGTCTGAAGAGAACCTCATTCCAGATAAACGCTGCTTCATTTTCGGAAAAAGAGGATAGTGTATTAATTTTAAACCACTACTTTACAGAAAGGTAATGGTGCATTAATTCTAAACCACTGCTTTACAGAAAGGTAATAGTGTATTAATTCTAAACCACTATTTTAGAGAAAGGTGGTAGTGTATTAATTCTAAACCATTGCTTTACAGAAAGGTAATAGTGTATTAATTCTAAACCCCAGCTTTACAGAAAGGTAACAGTGTATTTATTCTAAACCCCTGCTTTACAGAAAGGTAATAGTGTATTACTTCTAAACCCCTGTGCTTTACAGAAAGGTAACAGTGTATTTATTCTAAACCCCTGCTTTACAGAAAGGTAATAGTGTATTACTTCTAAACCCCTGCTTTACAGAAAGGTAATAGTGTATTACTTCTAAACCCCTGCTTTACAGAAAGGTAATAGTGTACTAATTCTAAACCCCTACTTTACAGAAAGGTAATAGTGTATTAATTCTTAACCCCTGCTTTACAGAAAGGTAATAGTGCATTAATTCGAAACCCGTACTTTACAGAAAGGTAATAGTGTATTGCTTCTAAACCACTACTTTACAGAAAGGTAACTTCTAGTTAAATGAACTACCACAAACCAAGTTAAACCGTAGATCCTACCTGAATATAGTCCTAGAAGATGCTTTCTTCTGACCGAATTAAACACTCGGTCAAAAGTGAGTAATTTAATACCGGGCTTCACTAACACTTGTCACATTTAACTACTCTTTTACTGATTTTTGGACGAAGAGAGTGAAAGGAAGAAAAGGTTGGAGATTATAATAAAAAGGCTAAACTGCTGGCAAAGTACGTAATAATAAGCTTATAATTTAATGTTTATCTTGCCCGAATTTATATTTATTTTAAATAACCAATTTAATTTAATTTTAAGTTATTTTCCTATAAGCCTTCTTTTCCCTAATTGTCAATGCCAGAATATTTAAATTTGATCGCCCGCGTGAAGTAGTGCAAAATTCTATTTTGAGGAGAAAAGATTTAAATACCAAGTTCTAGAAGAGTTAGAAAAGGTTTAAATACCAAGTTCTAGAAAGTTAGAGAGCGTGGGCGAACACTATGCTTTTGTAGCATGAGCTTCTGCTTGGCATTTATTGCTAATTAACGTGGCGTAACAGCTATTAGTTTGCTGCCACTAGATTTTCAACGCTGTTTTGCGAAACAGGATAGTCTGAGCCCTGTTGCATAATTCTACTACTTATTAATACGTTCAGATTTTAGTTTAGTTCTTGCTATTTGAGTTACCGCCCGAGTGAGGCGTAGTTTGTTAGCGCCAAGTAGATGCATTGTGAATTTTAGAAGAGTTAATAAAGGGTTCTTTTTATCCTTCTCCTTTGTGCTTTCTACCCGCACCTTAGCTGTTACACTAAAAGATAGACCAGAGGGTCCGACAATCTAATCAGAATGGAAACTCCAGATAAAAAAAGCAACATATTGTTCATTTAAAATCATTAACCATAGTTTACTAAAGTGAAATATGTTTAAATTTGCTCACAGAAGTTACTTTATTGTGTAAAGTTTCATTATGTTAATCTAACCAGTTATTAGATTTAAATCTTTACTGTCACTTCGCCTTTCCGTTTCCCTACCATAATGCAAATCAGGGTTGAGAGTCTTTAAGGTGAGGTTTTCGGATTGTAAGTGTTGAAGTTTCGAGCCAACTTCGTGTTAAATCAATTGTGTAGCCTTTGGCTTCAAATTTGTAAATTATTGTTGTCTTAAGTCGCTTCTTTAAGTTCTGATTAAATAAAAAAGGGTTTGCTTCAAAACCTTCCCAAGACTTTGTCGTTGACTTCAAACTTAGCGATAATTCTCATTAAGTCTATTAGGAGTGTGATAGTACCAGTTTATGCTACGAAAGAACACTTAAATCCCTATATGTATGAACTACATTTATGCATGCACTTGCATGAAACTATTTCATTAAAATAAATAACACATTCAAAAGTCCTCTTAGAGTTCAGAAAAATTCATGGATATGTCAGTTTTGATAAGGAAAGCAGTTATGAAAATCAATTCAAATATGTCTTTGACAGTTGAGTTTCTGCATGCAGTTCTAT
>KK112964.1:206147-225141 GCA_000611955.2 Stegodyphus mimosarum | reverse complement strand
GGAAAGAGAGAAGTCATGCATGAAAATGAAGCAGGATTATTTCCAAGGGTGAATTCGTCACTAAGGAAACGGAATAAGAAATATACTTCCATTCGCACGTAATATAACGCATATAGACATACGCGTATGAATTTGATAGCTTGAAAGGAACTCTTTATCTTATTTCTGGTATTTTAAAATGATTCGAAATACCTATTTCAACTTAACGTTTTTAGCCAAAGCGCCAGTCACAGCATAAAATGTAATAAAAAGATCACATGCAAACATATCATAATCCAAATACAATAACACGCCGAACAAATATTAATTTAGAAGTCAAACAACAAAAATCGGCGTTATATTTGAGTATTTTCACAGGACTAGTTTCGATGGTTTTACCGAACCATCATCCTCAGCCGCAAAAGCGCAAATGAACGAGATAAGATATAATCATTAGATAATCTGATCATCTTACCTTATCTAATCATTCTATCTTATCTCGTTCATTTGAGCTTTTGCAGCTAATATACAGGGTGTTTATAAAATCCCGGACCCATTTTGATGTTTAATAACTCATAAAATAATAAAGATAGATTCAAATTAATAACATAAAGGGTTAGATAGACTGAAAAGGTTTCATGACCCTTGTCAATGAACTTCCACGTGTGCCCCCTTCGTCGCACGGAGAATATCAAGTAGATATTCAATTTCACGCCAGGTACCGGCAAGCATGTCGGCATTCACAGCAACATCAAAATCACTTGTGCAGGGACGTACGGAACGTTTCTTATCTGCGATACGTCCAGTTTCTAGAACATTCTTTTTCCACCGCAAGATGTTGCTTTTGGATGGATGATCTTCTTGGTAAATTCTTCTGCAATTTCTCTGTGTTTGCATTATGGATTTCGTTTCTATGAATCACCATAAAATCTTGTTTTCGCTTGTGGTGTATGCATTCTCCTTAATATCCGGTCGAATAAAACATCACATATAAAAGTACTAGAACAAACACATCAAAAGTAAACATATCATTGCAATAGTTGCCAAAAACAAAAGAGAGAAAAATGCAATTAATAAGCAGACGATAATTAGAAAAGTACAGATATTTAGACTGGAAAATGAAATTATCTGAAATTAACCATACGCGCAGCCGATATTTACAAAAGTAAAGATATTCAAACCTGAAAATGAAAATATATAAGTTATTCCATCAATAAATGCCATAAGTTTGTTCATATCTTCACTATTGTATGAGTTATTAAACATCAAAATGGATCCGGGGCTTTATAAACAACCTGTGTTACAATCCATTTCAAAACCATTCAAATATTGTTTCCTTCTGTCAAAATATTACCGAGCCCGGCGTTACCAGTGCCTGTTTTGATGCAAAGGTGCAGGTTTTGTTTCAATCAGTACCTGTCAAAGTGGTAATTCAATTGAGGATGAAGCTTACTTATTCATATTTTCCACTAATCATCAATGTAAAAAAACTAAGCATTTTAAAAACGCGATTATATGTACAAGCAAGTACTTCATTATTAGCTTCAGTTATAACTATTCGCGACATTTATATTAACAACTAAACTGCTCTGAAAATTAAATTTGGTCTGTGGTGTAACAGCTTGTACGACCTCGTGGAACATCGCCGACCTGAAAACCAGTCTAATGACATCGTTGCATTTTTTCACTGAAAATACACATGTTTTCATACGCACAGTCCTGATGCTATTACAGTTCACCGTGAGTCGTTTATTTGTTGCAGTGGTTTCCAATTACGTCAAATCTGTATCGATGTCATTTCAGCTATTTACATGTCGATGCGCATGCTCCAATTCACTACTTTCTTCACGATAGGAAATGCATCCAAATTACAGCAGGAAAAACATTTCAGAAGAATTGAAATTTACCGCAGGAATCAACTTTTGGAAACTTTAGGCAATTGCAGCTTGCCTTTCCTTTTTTACTCAGCAACGTGACATTCTGCATTCTCCTGTGCGAACGATGCACGGGCCGCAGCCAGAAGGCGTTCATACCTGGAACGGTTGCTTTTTGAGTGAAGTTATGTACCTCTTCACTTGAACTGGGATAGCACCCAAAATATTTAGCAGCATATGCATTCACCTTGTCAGCTAACTCCTCAAGTGACTGATTTAGAGTCTGTCTAATTGAGGTAAAGTTATTCTGAATCATGTGAAATGATTGAGATTTTGGCAAACTTGGTAATTAGTAATTTTGTTAAATCACTAAATGACATACCTTTACATGATTCATTTTCAATTACAAATTTTAATGATTTATCCCTCAGCTGAATTTTTAAAACAAGGCTTTTTCTTTGCTCATTCCAGTTTTCTAGACTAGTCATTTGGCATAACTGATCTAGAAAGAATGTTATAGTATTTTCGTTAAGGCTTCGCGTTCTCCAACCATTCCATATACAAAGCAACGGGCGCGTGGCCCGTTGCTTTGTATATGGAATGGTTGGAGTTCCTATCTCATATTTGAAAAATATATTTTGCTCTTTAAGAATAGGAGCCTGGTCTGATCGCCCTCGAAGCTGACGTAGCTTCTTACGATTTTCCATACTTTTAGACTTACCATAATAATTCTCCTCAAACTGGTGGTAAAGTATTGACAACAGAAAACAAAATTTACTAGGATAGGCAACTATGATTGAAAAAGGCTAAATGAAGAAGTTGATGTAAAAATAATCGATAACGTGTTCATGAAACTCCCGAATGAACGAAGAGAACAGTTATCATTAGCAGTAATTTGATAGTAATATATTATCTTCAGTATAATAATATTATTCTAAAGATTGCCTGCACAATGTCAAAAAAGGTGCGGGGAGCATAGATCGTGAGAACATTTTCTTGCAATAAGTTTTCGCCTCACCGGCAGCAAATTATTTACATTTTCTGGTGCCCTTGAAACAAGACAGCTTCAATGACATCCAGCTTTCCCAGATTACACCTCTCAAATCGTTATTTCATTCTACCTCGACGCAAGGCGTAGACAAGAAAGGCTCTCTCTTCAATATTCCCATTCAGAGTCAGCGCTAAATCTAAAAAAATCAGTAAGAAATCACGTGGCATTCAAGTACGTACGAGATAATGTCACACTGAAATTCAAGCATTTTTTAATGTCTCTGATCAATAATGACCAATACTATGAATGTAAAGATTTGTTTATTAAATTACTCGTGATGTTGTGAACATAAATACTGAAATATGCCCTTCTCAGTTTCTAACGAATAATCACGACTAAATGATTCGATAACTCTATTCTTAAAATAATGTAAGAGAAAAATTTAAATTTTTGAGGATTGGATTAGCAGTGAATATAGCGAGAAAAAAAATGTAATGTTCCATTCTCATAAAAATAATAAAAGATCCTGCCATTGCAACACTTTTCATCAGTTTAAATTCATTAATTTGTTACTCATTCTATAAAATATGCCTTAATTTCTTTACGAGAATACTAGAAAACCCGGCGGTCATACGAAATGACCGCTGTTCTAGATATTATAAATTGTAATTAAAATGATTTGTGCCAAGGTGTCTGCTAATTCAAACTGAATTTCCCAGGGCAGGCGGTGAGGACGGCCCTTTGCTTACTGTCCCACAGGGTTTCCCCCTTCTACTTCCTTAATTGCTTAAAGTAGAGTGCAATGAAGGAAACCACTAGCGGTACATTTCTTTCTCGGGTCAGTGGTTTCTTTTTGTCGAGAAAGCCGTTTTTTTGCAGCTTTAGCTCCTTTTCTCTCCTCTTCAGTGCTGTATTTTCTAGGAGACATGCTTAAAAAAATTACGTTAAGACGTAATTTTCATGTAAAACAGATGATTGCCAATGCAAAAAAATATTCACCTTCCCCCTGACACGCTCAATTTGCGTTCAGTTGTAAACCATTTCAAAAACAGATGATTGCTAATGCAAACAAATGTACACGTTCCCCCTGACACGCTCAATTTGCGTTCAGCTGAAAATTCAGTTTAAAATACAATGTCGGAATAAAATCGTGTAAAATTTTAAACTCTTTACACGAAAGGATATTAAGCATAGGAGTTTAGGTAAACTTACCTGAATGTACTACGCACAACTCGTTAGTTGGTTTCGTCTCCTTTCATTTCTCAACGTTTGCAAGTTTCTAGGTAATTCATACGTAAATGTAAATATAGTTAAATGCATAATAAGCAACAATTGTATGAATTAAAAATATTTAAATACCATGATAATTTAATTAAAACAATGATAACAATTGTGATAAAATTCATTTTACTATTTGAATGCCGTGGCAACTTCACCCCATTGGCTAGTACAGTTACGCAAGCAAGCAATAAACTATCGGCGACAAACAGACACTTAAGTCGCATATTATAAATAAAGATTAGCAATATATAAGTAAATGGACATTTTGCGATCACCTGGTAAACAGAGTAGCCATAAGATATCGAAATGAAGGCCATGACTTGCTTTTGCAGAGAACTGTTTCCAATTTAACAGCACGCAGTATCTAAAAAGTATGATGTGGTATCTAAAAAGTATGATGTGGACACCACATGACTTCCTTGTACGCCTATTAAATTATTCTGCGATGTCACCTTGTTAAACCTTTGGAGTGACAGCTGCAGTAAGTGTAGAAACCATGCCGAAGAAGGGTTAAAAGAATCCTTTATTAAAGCTTTTTAAAATTCACTATGCGTCGACTTGACGCTAACAACACACGCCTCGTTTGGGCGGTAACTCTACTAACAAGAACTAAACTAAAAATTCAAAGATATTAACAAACAGTAGAGTTTTATTACCAGGGCTCAGATGTTACCCAAAACCACGTCGAAGTCTAGTTGCAGCAAAGTAACAGCTATTACTCCAATTTAACCAGCAATAAATGCAGAATCAGAAGCTCCCGCTACAAAGGTACAATGCTTGCAATCACTCTCCAACTTTCCTTTATAGAATTGAGTATTTAAACCTTTTTCTCTCACTGGTAAAATTTGCATTCCTTCAAGCTCGTTACCGAATTTAAATATTCTGGCATTGACAATTAGGGGAATGGAGGTTTGTGGGAAAGCGTAAACTTAATTGGTTAGTGAAAATAATTATAAACCCCTACAATACACATTTTTTGCTGCACTTTATTTAAATTTATTTCCTCGAATCATTTTAGCGTACTTAACTGATCACTTAAGGCAAGTTGAAATCAAATCCAAAATTTTAAATTTTGAAATTAGGTACCTCGGCCAGTTTTTCCGCTCGGGAGTCAAACTATACTTTTATTTTTTCATAACGATAATAAAAATTAAGTACCTCGGCCAATTTTGTCGCGCGGGAGTCAAACTACTGGTACTTTTATTTTTTCATAACGATTATAGAATTTTCCCAAATATGAGTATAAGAACCAGGAGACCTCACCAAAAGTCAGATTTTGCTATTTGTGGAAAATTATTATTATTTTTTGAAGTTTGGCATTGTCAAAAATGAATATTTTCATCATTTAAAACACTTCTGTAATTTGATGTATATGACGAAAGAAAGAAAACGCCTGCAAAAAGAAAGGAAAGCCTGAAGTGGCCCGATTTTTGTTGCCACATGCAGAGAACCTGATATGAGACATGCTGAAGTGGAATCACGTTCAAGGACGTCCTGTATTTTTACTATGGTGTATTTTCAATGGGTAATAGCAATTAAAAGATAAAGGATTACTATATTCCTGAAAAAACCGTAGAATAAAATTAATACTGATGATAAATCAATTGAATAAAGAGCATAGTGTCCTTTGTCTTTCTAATGTAAAGTATTTTCTTGATTTTTATCATCGGCTTCTAGTGCTTCAAAAGAAAACAAATCTTCTGTAATGAACTGACATTCACGACGCACCTCATTTATATCAGGAAATGAACATAAACATAAAAAATTTACGCAACGTTTCAATAATTGAGGTATTTTTTTTACGTAGGAAAGATAATGAAGTTATTACCTTTTCTGTTTCCGCTGTCAGATGTAACCTGAAATAGAATATTTAGAGTATAAAAATAGCGCTAAATAATATAAATAGCGTACATTAAACGTGTGTGGCATAGAAAGGTGTTGTAATAAATATTTTATTTATGTTGCCTAGGACTCAAAATATTCGGACTAGATTGGATTAAAGTGCATTCAAATATTCGAAACATCCAGGTAATTGTTTTTGAGTTTCATTCTGTAAATCAAATATTCCGTAAATCAAATTTCACTTGCATTCAATTTACTCTGGGGGTTTTACTTATTTAATTCCAAAGTTCTGTCTTAGAGCCCACGAACACTAAAAAGCGAATAATCGCTTAAGTGTGTGAACAAAACACGTAAGACGAAAGAGGGTTCACTGCCCTTTATTTTTTAGAATATTTACAATCAGTTCCTACTTGGAACTTTACACAAAGCCTCCACTCGGGCTTGAACTTAAGTAATAATGAATTTAATTTAAACTAAACTAGCTTAACTTAGCTATCTGAAATGTGTAGCCGAAGCTATCCGAAATCTAACTAGTTGGCCCCTAAGTATTAATTAAATCGGCGAAGCCAAGCAAGGGCCTAAGGTATGGCCGAGCGTAATAGCTTAGAGAGAACGTAGCCAAAGGCAAACGCGCGCTACTCAGGGAATCAGACTCTGTCTCTCGAAGTCGGTAAAACATCAACTTAAATAGTACTCTTATTTGCATTTACTGCGTTTCTGAATTTACATTCTGGCAGGAAATTGTAAGCTGAAATTAGAATAAGATAGGGAAGATACAAAACTTGAAATAACTTTTAATAAACTTAGAATAAACCTACAACTCGTTTATTTTTGTCATCATATTTTATATCAGATAACATAGCATATTTAAAGGATTTTATATTGAAATCTCAACAAAAAGGACCACACTTCATTTACGAGAGTTAAAAGAAAAAGACTTAAAATAAACCAGGACTCATTGCGAAGAGAAATACCGCAGTTACTCTACATATTATAAAACAAAAGCTCTGTAGATAAAGATTGGATTGGTTTAATATCATCGCGTTAGTTTACTGGAACGATTCTTAACCTGTTTAGTCCTAATGCAAGAAATTCATTGCCACCGCTTTCACATTGCTAGAAAATCATTCTCTCTCTACTTCAGAAAGAAAAAAATACATATGCATTTGCTGTAGAAAGTGTTAATAAGTAACAAAGCTTGGATAAAAATAAAGTTTTTATTTTCTTGTATGAAGTAAAGGAAGTATTGTAATCGCAAAAAATTCCGGGTATCATATTTCAACGAAAATACTGATTTTGACCGCTATCGAATGCAATTTAACGATGTTTTTCAGTGATATCTGTACGTAAGGATAGAATAAAGGATTCTTTTTCCCCAAACGAGTTATAAAACAGATTTAAAATACATTCAGAAGAGATTTTTTCTTGGCGTCTGTACGTACGTATGTACGTATGTATGTACGTATCTCCCACAACTCAAAAACGGGTAGCTTCAGAACGTTGAAATTTTGTATGTAGGACTGCTATAATATGTAGTGCACCTCCCTTTTTGGTTGCACACCAAAAAGATAAATAAATAAATAAATAAATATTTACCTTTTTGTAACATATTGAGTTCGTGAACTCAGTTTTTTCTTTTTTTTTGCTGTTACATGTTCTTAAATTGCTCATTTTTTGCTTTAAAAAAGATTGAAATATGTTTTTTTTTATCTTCCGGTTAAGATTTTCGTGCCTTTCTTGTGCAATTATCAACAATTTAAAAGTTGTTAAGTTGTATTAAACATGGGTAATAATTCTAATAATCTGAAGTATATTATAATGCGTAACAATAATTTTAAATATTGTAAAAGAAAATACTATTCTGTTTTATGTTAAATATGTTCTGTTTCTGTTCTATGTTAAAAATTCTATTTTATGTTATGTTTTGTTTATGTTTGCATGCACTTATTGTGTAGTTTCATTATGTTAATTTAAATTATTGTTCACAGTATAGTAACAAGTTAGAAATATTCGTCACAATTAGCCGTTCTAGAATTCACATTTTTCTTTTCTATTCATCTTCCTTCAAAACGGTTCTAAAAAGAATTTTGACAAATAGAACGCATTTTATATATGCCATTTTAGCATGAAAATTATGTGGAAGTATGGATCGTTATCTTGGAAACAATTTTAGTTTAAAAGAAGACGTTCTTACGTTCGACAGTAATTTCGGAAATTATTTTCAAATTACTATCATTGTTTAATGCTTAAAGCACTTTAGGAGCTGTTGACAATGGCACCAGTTTAGAAAATCTAATTATTAAGCACGAAAGAAAATGCGAAGAGAAATTAAACCTAAAACACTCTTCAAGATACTAATTCCTTTTTTTTATTTAAATACATAAATAAATTAGATTTGATTCGCATTTAAAAGTGAAAATTTATGAAATGGGAAAGGAGACAAAATCGTTGATTTTTACTTTCTTGTACGAAGTAAAAAGGAAGTATTGTAATCGAGAAAAATTTCGGGTATCATATTTCAATGAAAATATCCATTTTGACTGCTATCAAATGCAATTTAACTCTGCTTTTCAGTGATATCTGTACGTACACGGGGCAGAACAAAGGATTCTTTTTTCATTAAACAAATTATAAAACAGATTTAAAATGCATTCAGAAGAGATTTTTTCGTGGCGTCTGTGCGTACGTCCTTATGTATGTTTGTATGTATGTATGTATGTATGTATGTATGTATGTATGTATGTATGTATGTATGTATGTATGTATATATGTGGCGTAACTCAAAAACGAGTAGCCTCAGAACGCTGAAATTTTGTATACAGGACTGCTGTAATATATAGATGTGCACCTCTGTTTGGTTGCAGTCTGAAGTATGTAAACATGTATATAGATATCCACTTTGTTACTGTGCTCAGTGAGCTCTGTTTCTTTATTCTTATATGTTTGTAAAGTGTGCATATTTTGTCTTAAAATGATTGAATTATGTTGTTCTGGTCAAGATTTTTATGCCTTTAGTTAATCTGGGTGCAATAATTGTGGAATTATCAACAATAATATCACACTTTTAAAAACAATTTTAAAGTTCTTTTAAGTGCTGCTAAACCTAATTCTTGATTCCCGTAGCCGCCATATTTGTTTACGCTTGTAATTTAGCAGAATAGTAGATTTGTTGGCAATCTACAGAAAATAAGCTTCGCAACAACAAAGTAACGTCTTCTTTTATTATTGCGAATTAAATTATGCTTAATTCATTCTGGAATTATCATGTAAGTTATTCGCTTGTTTTTGCGTAGAAACTGTAATTTTAACTGTAAATTTTTTTAAAATTCTTTTAACTGTACTGTTTGTTTTATGCTTTTCTATATCGTTCAATTTTTAAAGAAAATATTTTGAATTTTTATGTATTTTTGTTTTGTCACGAAGTGAGAACAGAATTAAGTAGTAGCTCACGCTCATTATAAAAGCGACGCTGAATCGTCTGCGAAAAACTGCTTCTTTTTTATTTCTTTAATTTGTTTTATACATCAGTTTAGAGTTATTATAGTAGTTGAATAGAACTTGTGGTAATTCTTCAGATGATATAATTTTTGTGCACTCTGAATCATAAAATGAATGAGATGTAACGCTGTTAAGTGAACCTAGAGCCTAAGTGTCGCTATGGTAAATAAAAATAGTGAACTTTAAAGAAGGCATTTATTCCATTGTGGTTTATGCACTATTGACGAAGTCGATTTGATTCAAAATCCATTAATTGTTAATGCAATATATTTAAATGAAATGCAGGAAAATTGCGTGTAATTTAATTTCCGTACAAGGAAGTCATGTGGCGTACCTATCAGATTTTTGTTTTCGGATTCACTTTCTTCAGGTGGAATATGAATTTTAAAAGCATGCTTATTAAAGTTATTTAATAGAAAATATAAGCATTTATAGTTAATATTTTTTGGGAAGAAATGGGTGCTGAAATGAGAACCACAATGTTTTTGAGGAAACTGACTCAAGTTTAATACTCTAATATTTAGCCTTTTGTGAATTCCTACAACTTCTCTTTCGTAAGAAGCGTTTTTATATTTAATCACTTTTCATTCATGCTTGAAATTTGTATTCTCTTTAAAAATCCTCAAGAATTTTATTAACAACGATTTTTTTCTTTTAGTTGCTTTTAATTGCCTAAATTTAAAATCAGCTTTAAAAACATATTTTAAAAATTTGTTCGTAATAATGGTATTAATAATACGCAGTAATGATTGCTCGACTTGATATCTGACTGCAATCTGAGCTCTAAAACTCAGCTTGAAGCCTCCCCAAAATAAATTGTTTGGGCCATCTCTCTTTACCAAGGGAGCAAAGGATATAGAAACATGTAACACACTCTTTGTTTCTGATAGCAGTATAGCTGAAAATGTGAAAATAAACTATTTGTTAGTTTTGGCAATAATACTGAAATTATTATCGTGTATGTTAGGGGGAGAAAATAGAAAGAGAAAGGTTAATGTTACAAACGTAAGTAAGGATTAATAATTTATGATAAAAATAAGACTCATTATAATAATCACAACGGAGGAGAATTAAAGGATTCCCTAATAATGTAAATTAGTATTAATTTAATTACTAATCTTCATCCTTTAAAAGGAAAAGAACTAGCTATGATAACTAAAAATTCATTAATAAATATACGTACAAGGCGACGGGACATCAGAATTTCACCGTTAGTCCCATCCTGCTAACTATGCGGCTCCACTCCAAATTGGACAGAATTCATTAGTGACAGATTTTATATGATAAAAGGATTTCAGTATGGGAGTTGCATTTAACGTATAAGGGTCGTTCAAATGAAAGTGGCACTGCTGTAATACCTTCACCATTTGAAGAGAAAGATGACTGCTCATGCTCCTATAGAGGACGCAGAGTGCTGAGAATGCATGCAATATCGTCAGATCCCACCAGATGTGTGTGTGGTAGAGTCGAAGAACGTTAAAAGGCATCGTTTGCATCGCCTCCAAACGGTGTCGGCGGGCGGTCGTGCAATTTTTAACAGCGGGAAATGTGAGTGCTTCTGAAATCTACCGTCGAGTCCAAAATGTGAATGGCATGGATTGTAGGAAACGCAGATCGGTACTCCGATGGTGTAGGGATTTCCGTAGTGGAAGAAGCAGTACTGACAACAGGCCACGACCTGGTCAAGGGCATGTGTTGGTCACCCAGAAAGCAGTTGCAGATGTGGTCCGTCTCGTGAAAATGAATCGGCGAATCACCACTTGGGAAACAGCAGAGGAAATGTCTATGAGCATAAGAAGTGTGCACATAATATTGAGTGAAAGGTTGTGATACCGCAAGGTTTGTGCGCAATGGGTGCCAAAACATTTGACAGAGGAGCGGAAGATTCATCGCATGTCTGTTTCATGTAATATCTTATGCGGTAACACGAAATGGGAAACAAATTCCTTTCAAGGATCATTGCAAGTTTGCCATCACTTTGATTCAGTCACCAAAAGCATGAGCATGGAATGGCGACACTCTTCATTTCCATGCCCGAAGAAGGCTCGCACGTCCTCTAGAGCTGATAAAGTCATGTTAACGTGCTTCTTTGACGTCGATGGCCCATTACCGTTGTAATGGCTACCTACGAGCACGACTGTTACGCCTGCCACGTACTGTTCCACATTGCAGAAACTGAGACAGAATATCAAGAACCGCCGACATGGCAGGCTATCACGCGGGGGTTATCTTCTTGCATGATAACGCTTGTCCCTATGTGGCCGTGGCGTGCGAAACATTGTTACGGCAATTCCGCTGGGAGGTTCTCGAACACAGCCTGAACCTCTCACCGTGTGACTACCACATCTTCGATCCCCTCAAGAAATCTCTGAAGGGATGACGATTTGCCGACGATAATGAGGTCCAAGGTGCCGTTGAAAATTGGTTTCACGACCAACCCCGGAACTTCTTCACCCAGGGTATCCATCGTCTCGTTGACCGCTGAGACAGTTGTTTCAACCTACAAGGTCACTTTGTCTAGCCTATCTGTTACGTCTGTATTACTTCTTTCTTTTGTATATTAATTTATATTAATATCATTAAACCTTTCCTCAAACCGACTGTAGTGCGACTTTCATTTGAGAGACCCTTATACTATAATTAGTTTTTAATTCCTTGTGCGAAGCAAAGAAAGTATTGCAATGGCGAAAAATTTCCGGTATCATATTTGTACAAAAATATGCATTTTTACCACTTCCAAATCCATTTGGATGATGTTTTTGCGTGTCTTCTGTATGTACGGACAGAATAAGACACGTTTTTTCAAAACGGATCATAAAATAAAAAAGCCGTAGAATATTGAAATTTTGTGTACACGACTGCTATAACATCCAGTCGTACACATGCCTTTTTTATCGCAATTTGCAGTACCTAACATATATACATCTATCCCTCTTCTTACTCAGCTGAAAGGTGAGTAACCCGGCCTTACCCGGCCTTTATTTGCGCAATAGTTGGTCGTTTTCGTATACTTCCACCTCCAGAAGTGTTTTTAATGACGAAAATATTCATGGTTTGGCAATATCAGTATTAAAAAATTTATTTAGGGACAAATAAAGAAATCTAACATTTAATACGACCTCCCGGTTCCTATACATATACTATTTTGGAAAGTTTTATACTCCTTACGAAGGAATAAAATTATAAGGAGTTTGACTACCGTTACGACAAAAATTGACCGCGTATTTAATTTTAAATTTTACAATTTTTGATATAATTTTCAATTTACTTCGAAGAATCGGTTCATGAAGTCAGAATAATTATAGGAAATAAGTTTGAATGAAGTGCAATAAATATTTGTATAATTTAATAGGCCGTACAAGGAAATGTTGTGTGAAAGTTTGAAAACACTTCAGCCGCACCGAAGTGGTTAAAATCAGAGTTTTATTGTAAGTCATCTTCTGCTTGAATAGCATGGAAAATACTAACAGCCATTCTATGACTCATTTATTTGCCGTACTGTTTCTCAATTATCTTTTTTTCATGGTACACTAGCCATTACAATTAATTCTTGCTACTCATTAATTTCAGAATTGGTAACATTTTAGAAACTCAATCTTGCGCACCCGCAGTATGTATTCCGTAGTCAAATGTTTGAAGACTTACACTTTAGGTCAACTTTCACGGCTTCGGTAGTGAACTTGCAAGGCTTTACTCAGATCTAACATTTCAATTATAGCATCGTAAACTATTCCTTTTCAAGTTTTGAATGTTGACGAAGAATGAATCACCAAAGATATGCGTGAAAGCATTTAATACTCAGTAATAGTTTTCCAGTATATTTGTTGGCATTAACGAGCATAAAAATCCCACTTGAAAGCTTTCTTTTTATTGGAGAAAAAATCCAGGTATTTCATATTCAGTTTCAATAAGAAATGAATTTATTTGTAACAACTTTCTTAAAAAAACACTGGTAATTATTTATGAGCTAATAATTTTTGCATAAAATAAAAATTTTTAAGATCTCAAATTCCTTTTTCTTTTTAATCTTTTAAAATTAATATTGAATAAATTATTTTAATTATTTTTAAATACAGTATCACAGAGTTTCAGAAGTTTCACGATGCATTTAAAAACCTTTGGACGTGAGTTTAAAATCAATACACTAGAGAGCCTTTGAAGAACGTTTAATGTTTTAGGAGAGCTCTAAATAACGATATAATAATAATAAAAGCGAAAGATTATAAGGTATTTTGTCCCTCTTTCCAACATGCCTTCGCGATGTAATGGTAGCACACTCGGAATTCGAGATGTCCAGATTCCAGTCCCCCTGAGGGCCTTCACATTGTTCATGTCTCCTGCTTCAAAAGAAACCTAATGACTCTACAGGATTGCATATAGTTTTCCCGAAATTAATAATTTTTTTGTAGATTTGTTTTTTCTCTAGTTTTCTTATTTCTTCTTTACTTCTTTCAAGGGATTCATCTTATCATACTCCAAAAGTTTAGGTAGAGGACATAATATTCTGTCTTTCCTTTATTGCTTAGAAGCTGAAATACCCGACATTGTCCAGGATTTATGCAGAGTAAAGAAGCTTCATTTAGGCGGATGGAGAGTAGTTTTTTTTAAAGCCTAAAGGAGTGTTAGGCCAGAAGGGCTATTAATTCCGTTTTGGCATTTTGCGTCGATTCAATGTCCGTATCACTTTTGAAACTGTTGCCACCATATATTATCGTCCTGTGTTATATTTAAAGAAATTAAATAATGAAGAATCTGCATAAGTGTATGTATGTTTCTTGCAATGGGATAAAAAAAGGTACCTACAGCCATCCAATTTTGAAAAACGTAACCCTCCACCGAATATGGGCATCTGGAACCCCAAATAATTTGGAATTCGGAATTTGTTTTATTATCGATTACATATTTTTTAACTCTTTAACGGATTTTTGATTAAGAAACTCAACGATTTCAAAGCGAGCAATGGCAAGACTGTGCGAAAAAAAAGAAACAAATTTTTATCTCCAGCGCGCGATACTGTTTATCGGAAATTCTAAAGATATGCTCTCATTTTAAAACTATTTCGAGATGTTGCTGTTCAACTGAATTTTATGGTGTAAGTGAGAAGAACATATTTAATAAATAAAGGTAACATACAAAACGTTAAAAAAAGCCCGTTTGAGTGCAATGTAAAATCTGAAAGCTTCAGATTTGTTTCTCTCTCTCTCTTTTTTTTATCGGAAATAACCAGCGAATTTCCCTTATTTTGCCTCAAGCTGAATTGCACACAATTTTATCAAGCTCGATTAAATCTATAAATTCTATTTGGATAAAAATTAAATATTATTTCTATCGCAAAGTCTGAGAGTATACAATGTTTCTCATTTGTTTACCCGGATCGTAAACAAACCAGCCGGCGTATCGACTCTTGAACAAGCCAAAACATGGCTTTGCCAAGTTACTACCTGCTACAGAGAATGATTACCCTAATGATTACCCTATGCCTTATTGATACCGATAGCGAATGCAAGCTGGATGCGAAAATGCAGTTGCTTGAAATTGAAGGGTTCGACGGAATGCAAGGAATGAATACCCTTAAGCTTGGGCATTCCCTGGAGCAATTATGGCAAAGATGCATTTCTCCGATAACCTTGTTACAGCGAATTTTATGGTGGCATTATGGGCTGTGTTACGTTCGGCAAGAGATTCTTCACGGTGAGCTTTGTTTCATTGCACAGCTTTGACGACTCGGTGTTACGTAAGAATACGATAGGGGATCCTTCGTATAAAGCGAGCTTGTGTAGCCGTCTTTCTAGGGGTTGAAGAGCATTTAATAATTCTGTCGGATAAGGCACAGATTGTTCTCTGTCCATTACTGAATCAATGACCCAAAAGGAGGCCTAGAACTTCGTGCGTAAGTTTTTTATATAATTTGCAGAGTCATTAGGTTATTTTGAAAGCAGAAGCTGTGATAAATGAGCAATGCCCTCGCAGGAAATCGAACCTCGAACCTTTCGTATACGCGCCGAGTGTGCTGACAATTACACCACGAAGGCGTGCTAAGAAGGCGGGAAAAATACCTTAAATACTTCGCCTTTTAAAGAGTGACTGAGGATTAGGGGACCCATTCGCCAAATCCTAGTGGTGAAGAATCATCATCCACCACCTTTTTTAGGTCCTTGGTCACTGTAGAATTATTAGTTTTTTTTTGAAAGCAGGAGATGTGAAAAATGAGCAATGCCATTGCCGGCACTCGAACCTCAGACTTCTCGAATACGCGCCGAGTGTGCTGATTGCCACCACGAAGGCATGCTAAGAAGGCGAGAGAAATACCTCAAAAAGTTAAGCATTACTACCTATCTGTCGATCGATGAGGAGTTGAGTTTTGCTTTGTTGACAATATTTTCTTTTCTCGAAAATAAGCTTTCGTAAAATAACCATCCACTATGGTCGATTTCTTGGCCCTTTTTCAAATATCCGAGAAAAACTGACTGGAAGCGCACTAAAAGGTTCTAGAAAGTTCTGCGCTTTTCCGAAGATTATACATTACATATGAAAACATGCTGCCATCATTATGCCTGTCTCAGCAAGTGGTAAAATACCAATACATTAAACAATCGAATACGCTTATTTAATCTACCATTACATTGTATTCAATGCAGAAGTCACTAAGATGATTTTAAAAGTATAAGAGTTGTTGATATGCTTAACATCTTGATTCGTTGATGTTTATTCACAAAACAAATTTTACACTCACCATCCGGTATTAACACCAAATGATAAATAACTGTAATACTGTCATATAATTTAAAAATATGCCTGCTATTTAATTATTTTATTAATAAATGATTATTTTAACATACAGTTGTATAAAATAAACACATAAGATGAAAAGTGCTCATTCATTTATTTCTAACTTACAGTAAATGAGATATTATCACGTTCTAAAAGGTATTTTAGTCAAGTAATTATAGTAATAACACTATATTTTCTTTAGAACTAGCGGAAATACCCGATGCCAGTTAAGTTAGATTGAGAGTAATGTATCTAACAACAGAGAGAATCAAGATTGCTGTAATCCTTCTCTAATAACGATGCGAAAATACGATTCATAGTCATACATTTTTCAGTCTATGCGATATGAAGCCCACATAAAAATTTCGATAGGAAAATAAACTAATCTTTATCATTATATCAGTAACAACGGTACGCAGTTTTTAATGATTTTCGTCTTTCTAATCAATTGGTCGTAAAAGCTCAAGTTCCATCCAATATTTCGCTTATATTCAATTTTAGTCGATTAAATGTGGCAAAAAATTCATCATAATGGATCAGTAATCAATAACGCGAACAAATAAACACACAAACAGACATTCTACTTTACATGTATAGATTTTTTAAAATTTGCAGATTTTTGAATAACAAACGCTATGATTTGAAAGCGAACAGTCTTTCGAACAGTGCTTTTTCGAAGTAAGACATTTTTATCTCCAACGCGCGAGACTGTTGCCACTTGGAAAAATGAGTGCGAAAATTAGTGTTTTCAGAATTTTTAATTAATGTCTCTGCTGATTAAAGTCGTGCGAATTTGAGAATAGGCGAAATATCTTCCCACGAATTTTTGGAATCGGTACTAATGTATTTAATGTTTGGCAACGCTATTTTTATTTCATTGTAAAACTCAAGAAATTTTTTATTAACGAACTCTACGATTTGAAAGTCAGTAGTGGCAACAATTCTCGAAATAAAGCAGATTTTTATCTCCAGCGTTCGAGAGTGTTGCCACTCCAGAAAATGAGGATGAAAATTAGAGTTTTAAGCGTTTTTAATTAATATCTCTCTGATTTTAGCTTCTTTTTTTTGCAAAAAAGTGCACGTCGACCATTTTCAGGACCCAGAAAAGAATTATAGAAAGTTTGGTGACGATGACTATGGTAGTAACTTGAGTTATTAGCGAATAAATAAACAGACTTTCTTCTTTATATATATAGATTTAAAGACTAGGCATTAAAATATTTTGCTTGTTCTATACTTAAGAAATTGAGTTTTGTTTCTTGAAATTCTTGAAAGTTACAAAGTGATTGAGGCGAATTTAAAATCTTCATTTTTTTAATTTTTTATCCCAAATTTAAATCAAACTTTACTAATATTTTAACTTATCTGTTCTGAAAAAATGCTTGCAACTTTTTCTAAACTTAAGATATATCATCTTATACTAAAGGTTACCACGGCAAACAGATGTTCCCTCGCAGAAATTTCATTAGAATGATGCCAGTAAACAGAATAAGAAGAGGGGGGAAAAAGACGAACGAGGAAATTGAGAGATGAAGCCAAATTGAATCATGATTTTGTCAGAGCTAAGGAACAACATCCTGTACATTTTTTACCTCAGTCCGAAACTTTTTTAGACAGACACTCAGTATAAATAAAATAATCCCGAACACAGAAAAATGGAATTCATTTTAAGTTCGTCGCTGTGTCGGTGTTACGAAGAGCAAAATCTCAAGTCTTTTTTGGTTCTGTCAGTGCGATTTGATAGCTTAAGAATATCACACATTTTTCGAATGGATAAATTCCTTTGATTTTGAACACAAGCAATATGACATGTGTTTAAATAACTTCTCAGTTGGAACAATTTCTTAAGAGAAATTATAAACTTCGTTACTCGTCGTTTTACTTCGTTAAAAGTTACTTTAACGTAACTTTGAAACTTCTGTAAACGCATCTTTGCTTTTATTTACTTTTATTTTTGGTCTATTTTGTGTAACGAATATTTGCTTTTATTCAGTTATTATTATTAAAAAACATACATAACTAATGTAATCGATTTCGGGGTTTTATCATGTGTAACAAGAATATGGGCCAGATTCAATTTAAAATTCCTCCATGAAGGCATCCTTTTCTTTAAGCAGATTGCTGTAGTGTGCTTTGCTATAATGCAAATAATCTAAGTCTCAAAGATACTGGTTCTAACAGAGGCCAATTCTTTAAGACCGCTTGATATTGAAACTCGTATTCTAACCCAGGTGAATTGGCAGACTATATGGGTGCTTTTGCGCCTTTCCTCATGTTTAACTGGAATACGAGTCATGTTCTCTTAGATAATCCTCTATAAAGGCCTCATTTCACTGAGGTTCCGGTTGTTTTTAACTTATTCAAGTAAACTGTAAAATCTATTTAGCCCAAAGAGGAAAATTTCCCAAAAGGGCTATTAATTTCGTTTTGAAATTTTGTGCCGTCCGTTATAAAATGGAGTTTTACTTTTCAGATTTTTGCCACCAAATACCAGAGCCCTGCATTATATTTAAAAAAATTAAATAACGAAGAATCTGCATGAATGTATGTATGTATTGTGAAAAAACAACGGTACTTAGAGACATCAAATTCTGAATAACGTAGTCCTGCACTTGAATATGGGCATCTGGAAGCACAAATTTGGAATTTGGAAATCGTTTTATTACCTGCTTCATATTTTATAAAACTTTAACAGATTTTTGATTAACAAGATCAATGATTTCAAAGCGAGCAATGGCAGCACTGTACGCAAAAAAAA
>KK112964.1:190604-206132 GCA_000611955.2 Stegodyphus mimosarum | reverse complement strand
AAAAAAAAAAAAAAAAAAAAAAAAAAAACTTCAGCGCGCGAGACTGTGCATCGGAAATTCTAAAGATATGATAATTTTAAAATTATTTTGCGATATTGCTCTTGAACTGAATTTTATGTTTCAAATGCGAAGAACGCGATATTTAAATAAAGTTAAGACACGAAATGTTAAAAAAACGCCCCCTTTGTGCTTAATATAAAATCTGAAAGCTTTCAGTTATTTTTAGCTTTTTTTCTATATTTGAGTTTATTATAATTTTATGTGTTTTATTTTATGTTTAATTTCGCTCTTAGGATCATTTATTGTACTGGTTGAGATCTGTATTCTGACAGCCTTTAATTTCATAAAGTACATGATTCAGTAAAGTTATACTCGCAACGTCGTCCCTTTCGGGCGGGTAACATAGTGCCAAATCCATAGTTATCGAATTCGAGTATTTTTCTTTGTTCTATGTAGTGACTTAAAAATGCCCATACCCAAACTTTCCGTCTAATGTAGAGGCAATTGAAGAGTAAGACCGACAAAGTTGGCTTAATTTGTCAAGTGTGGCTGCATAAGCTAGCTAGTTAATTATGTTTAATTTTTGCGTAATAACGGTAACTTGGAAAATTATTTCTTAATGTAAGTAGTTCTTTATACATTATGTAAAGTAAAGGACAATGATTATTAAATGCTAATTTTAACGTACTGCATAGCGTATAATACTCTAAAATTGAACCAAAAATTATGACGGTTGGATTTAAACATTTTTTTTGCATGTGATTTTTTTTTCTAAAGATAGGCTTAGCGACGGGAAACCTCTATCCTGTGTAACGATTCCTTTCGACTCCCATCCGCCCCGAGGAAACGTCCTAAAAGCTTTAATAATGAACTGTCGTCTTAAACGTTTTCGAGTGATTTACAAAAGACCTGCGTGGAGTGCCGAGTGGGACAACATTATGTTCAGCAATGAATCTCGCTTCTGCTTCCAAAATGAGTGTCATCGCTTGAGGGTGTGCATACAAACATCAGAAGGATTTTTCACCATTTTCAAGTTGTAATATTTATCCTAATTTTAATAACAGTTATTTTTAAGTTTATGCATCTTTCCTATCTATTCTAGCTTCAGCTTACAATTTCTTACCCGAACGTATTTTTAGAAACGCGGTTAATGCAAATGAGTACGAGTAGTATTTAAGTCGATGTTTCACCTACTTCATTAGAGAGCCCGAGTTCCTGACTAGCCGCGTTCGCCTTTTGGATACGTCTCTCTAAGCTATTGCTACGCTTTACTTTAGGCCCTTATTTGGCTTCGCCGACTTAATTCAGATTCAGGGACCAACTACTTAGAATCTTGATAGCTTCGGCTATATCTTTCAGCTAGCTTTACTTAAGCTTAGTTAAGTTTAGTTTCATATTCATTTAAGTTCAAGCCCAAGTCTTCAAGTGAAGACTTTGCTGGACGCTCCGAGTTAGGAGCTGATTGTGTCATATTTATTTTGAGAAATAAAGGGTAGTTAACCCTTCTTGAGTCTTACTTCTCTGTTCACACACTTAAGCGATTATTCGCTTATTAGTGTTTGTGGGGTTTCAAGGATTGAACACTGAAGTAACTAAGTAAAACCTCACAAAGTACACAAGGTCCATCAACATAGGATAATGATTTGAAGCGAAAATAATGTGGAAGCCGTTAGTTTGTTCTGCCATACTGACAGTGCGATAAAAAATAAATAAAATCACTTTATTGTGATGTTCAGGATTCAAGATTTCGATCTTATATTACCTCCGAGTTTTGCCATGTCATTGCTAGTCAGTTACATCGTCTGTCACATCCTGTCATCAAGGCTTCGAGGAAACTGATAGAGCAACGTTTCGTATGGCCTAGCAGGCAAAAGGACATAGTCAACTGGACACGTTCGTGCTTGGAATGCCAAAGATCTAAAATTGTCAGACACACCACCAGCCAACTTAAAAATTTTAATCTGCCCTCATTTCGCTTCAATCACGTGCACCTCCACTTGGTCGGGCCATTGCCGCCTTCTAATGGATATTCCTATATTCTTACTTGCATTGATCGATTTACTTGCCGGCACGAAGGCGTTCCTTTGGTAGATATTTCAGCTGATACGATGGCAAAGGCATTTCACACCGTTTGGAGTTCTGGAGCAGATTTCTACTGACCAGGTGCATCAGGTCGAGCCCCAAGTCTTCACTAAGTATTTGGGCGCTTACAAAGTGAGAACCAGCCCCTACAATCCAAGTTCCAATGGAATTGGAGAGATTTCATCGCTCCTTAAAACAATCAATTCGATCCACACTGCATTACAGTGGACTGATGTGTTACCTGCTGTACTTCTAGGTCTTCGATCAGCGTTAAAAGAGGATCTGAATGCCTCTTCTGCCGAACTGATATATGGTACTAATCGCCGTTTGCCTGGGGATTTCGTACATTCAGTCAATCCATCGACCTGCAACGTAGATCCTGTGACATTCATGCATCAGCTTAGAAACTGCATGTCAAAATTGCGATCAATTCCTGCCAGAGCTCATTGCAAACAAACTGTGTTCAAGTATAAAGAACTTAGAAACTCATCTCATGTTTTCTCAGATGTGATGCTTCAAAGCTTTTTCTCGCATCACGATTTTCAGGGCCACATCAAGTGCTAGCTCGAAACGAAAAAACCTTTAAAATTTTTGTCAACAAAAAAGAAGTCGTCGTTAGTATCGACCGTCTTAAGCCGGCATTTATTTGGACACTAGAAGCCACTGGAGCGAATGCGTCTTCACCATCGCAAATTCCATCTCAAGATCCACATAGATCTCCAACGGACTTCAGTACAAGCTGTTCCAAGCCTTCGACAGAAACCACGACTTCCGACTTATCGGATGCTAAGACAAGAACACGCTCGGGTCGTCGAGTTCGTATCAACCCAAAGTATTTGCAAGGTATCGTTACTGGAGCATTGGAGGGGGAGTACTATGGTGACCTGCCTACTACAACTCAACGCTGCCAGTCTGGTAACTCATAACAACGAAAGACAAAATAATGTTTATTCTATTACAAATGATCTGTTTTTGTTATCACAGTTGCTTGTTCAGCTATGCTTTATTTATTATTATTCAAGACGGCTTATTATACAAATTAAATTATTTTTATTAGTATTATATTAAAAGTAGCGTGTCTCAAAAATTGTACTACCATATCGGTTAATTATTATTTTGAATGCTGTCATGAAAAGAACAATACCGGAATTATTTTAAATGATTTTGTTCTATAAATGATATTATGACTGTTTTCAGCGACATCGCAGAGAATGCCAGTGTAGTAAACTTTTGTATTCTTAAAATTTGTTATAAATTTAAGTCTCAAACTTTTCTTATAACCGAGTTTCATTTACATAATTTTGCACTCTACATACACTTTTGAGCACTAAGCTCAATTAAATTTCTAAGTTTTCCACATTAAATGTATTCTCTTGAAGTACGTAAACTTTTATGGGAGCTTTTTTCATCAAAACTTACGTGTTTAAAATATAAAATACGTACAATGAAGGAAAAGTAATTGCTTTTAGAGGAAATGCTTTTTAAAACGAAACTGGAAAGCAAAAAGTTTAAATTTTGTTGGAAAATAATATTCATACTTGCAAAAATGTTAAAGAAGCTTGAATTTCAAATAGGAACTGGTTTCCATGCAAATTCCAGTTAGAAAGACAATATATTTCGAGTCAAGGTGACGATATATTTCTACAAAGAGCAGAAGTAACGAAACGTGAAGAGCAAAGGCGAAGGAAGGAAACTGTAATTTAATTAATAAAACCCTGCATCCAAATGGGGCTCCTCAAATTTCTGCTTTCACTTTCAACTAATTCATCTGATTTGCGGCGAAAAATGAAGGGATCGTTTCCAAATGGAAGATTTTAATGAAAAAAATGCTACCAGCTTTTTCTGTGTGTGAAAACGATTGTACATGGAACGAGACCAGTGAAATAACTACTATTTAATTTCAATTTTATGCTTTACTGAAAGAATTTGGACTTCATGCTTGAAGACAATTATTAGTCAATTACGTATAACGGCATACAACAACTCATCCTGAAATAATGACCTTCGTAGGCTTTATAACGTTTAGTTTCGATTACTGAAGAATGTTTTTTCGTAAATTCGAACTTATTTTCCATCTGATTTTAAAACATATAAGCACTCATTCTACAATATAATGGAAAGTAATTGGACTGATATAAAGTAGGAACAATGGAAAGGGCATTTAAATAATGATATAATTTAGACAACAGAATATGAATTAGGCCTTTAAAAAAATTTTTTTTACTTTGATTATTATTTTGAAGAATTTAAAAGAATTTCGGCAAAAAATTAAAAATCAAATATCATGAATACAAAAAGAATTAAGCCCTCAGATGACTAGCTATTACCAAAAATTATAAAGATGCGTTTAAGTGGGATGAATAGCAATGAGAAGAAAAGAAGTTTGAATGTATTTTAATATGCTTCTGCACCGTTACCTTCACGGGTGCTATTGCATCCACAATCCAAACATTTTTGCATAGATATTTAGAGTTTTCGGAATTTTATGACGTTATTTGCAGACAAACAAGTTATATAAGCATAACGTATAAATATTTGCTTTCATATTCATTTATTTAAGTGAAGGATTGTTTTTAATACATGTAGAGCCATTAGATTTTTTGCAACCACAGGAGTGAAAAAGCTGCAATGACCAAGTATGCTATCGTTACACCACGCATGCATGCTGGATGGCAGGAGTAAATTCCTTCCCTTTGGATTCGGGGATTCGGGGACCCAGTCGGCAAATCCTGGTGGTGAGGAATTATTGTCCACCGCCTTTTAGGTCGGGCGCCACTGTAGATTAGGTTTTTTTGATGATGGAAACACGAAAAATGAGCAATGCCCTCGCTGGGACTCAAACCACGAACCTCTCGAATACACGCCGAGTGTGCCGACCATTACACTGCGAAGGCATGCTAAGAAGGTGAGAGAAATACCTTATATGCTCCCCCTTTTAAAGGGAGACTGGGGATTAGGGTCCCAGTCGTCAAATCCTGGTAGTGGAGAATCGTCATTCACCATCTTTTTCAATTCGTGCGCCACTCTAGAGACATTAAGTATTTTTTTGAAAGTGTGAAACGTGAAAAATGAGCAATGTCCTCCCCGGGACTCAAACCATGGACCTCTCGAATACGCTCGCACGTGCTGACCACTACACCACGAAGGCATGCGAAGAAGGTGGGAGAAATACCTTATATACTCCCCTTTCTAAAGAGCGACTGGGGTTCAGGGGACCCAATCTCCAAATCCCGGTGGTGGAGAATCATCGTTCACCACCTTTTTAGTTCGGACGCCACTGTAGAATCATTAGGTTATTTGGAAGCAAGATATGTGAAAATGAGCAATGCCCTCGCCGGGACTAGAACCACGGACCTCTCGAATACGCGCCGAGTGTGCTGACCATTACACCACGAAGGCATGCTAAGAAGGCGAGAAAAATACCTTATAGCCTTCCTGGGACTAGAACCTGGATCTCTCAAATACGCGCCGAGTGTGCTACTGTTACGCCAGGAAGGCATATGTGGAAGGAGGGAGAAGATACCCTATAGACGATAAATAATTATAATGAGGTATGTAGAATGAAATCTCAAATCACTAATGCCTTACTTCACGAACAAGTTATCTGAATTAAAAAAAATTCGGATGACGAATAGTATCTTGAGTTAGAGACACTTAAGTCGGCAATATGCCAATTTCAAGGTCACTATGTCAAGGTAAACTATGTCATACAATTACCGCTCAGGAGACATCTGGAAATATCATTTAAATATTTTTTTGTTGCTGAAATATTAACGAAGCATGGCAAGTAATTGACAGGGCTGTGAATTCGGCCCACGAAACATTATGACCATACAGCGTAGCGGGTAAAAATTTCCAGCACTTTGACCTTAAGACTTTTCTTATTGTTTTTGTTTAAGATAGTCTTATGACAAAACCATAGGTTAGGATGTTAAAAGTGAAGACACGAAGAACTTAGCATAGGATCATAAAAAATGAGCTCAACAAGAAAAACTAAAACGTTCTCAGAAACAGCAACAAAAGTCTACTGTGAAAAGGAGTGTCGTCAGGTGATGTGGGGGATTAATGATTCTAGTTCCCTGATCAGAGAAATTTATGTAAACTCGGGTAAGATGCGAAGTTTTTCACTAATCGGTGTGACACTGATAAAGGGGTAGCAAAGCGGAAATATCAGTTTCAAAGACATATCTTACTTTAAACATTCTAAAATGTAAACAACAATCACAATGGACAAATTTAAGTAAAACAGACTTAATTTAAGTAAAACTAACCAACAGTTAAATCAGTTGCTAGATTAGGTTTTACCATGAACAATATCACCGAATTTACCAAGAACAAAGTAAGTATTTCACTTTGTATTTCATTTTCTTTCATTGTTTTCTGATAACCTTACTGTCTTTTTTGTTAAATTATATATATTTAATACCAATAATAAAGATAAGTAATAATACCAATGCCAGTTATAAAGAAACTTATTTGATGAATTCTATCTTAATGCCTAAAATGTGTTATAAACTATTTTAATGCCAAACGAGCGGGTTTGTGAAAACATATTTCGTAACCAGAATTATTGGTTTGCGAAGAAAGTTATTTCGTTTTTTTAGTGTGCAATTAAAGTCAATTTTTTTCTATGAAAAATTAACTTTAATTAGTCAAATATCTTCCATTCTGTTCTCTGATCTTTTGCTATCTTTCTGGTAACTTCATGTATTTTGCGCTCTCATAGAATTCCTGGTTTTTAAAATAAAAAAACTCAACCATGGGCTATCTGGGTTCATCGTTAATACTGAAATTTTCGCCAATTAAGAAGTTTTGTAAACTTCAAAATAAATGATAATACGATGACACAAGGTCGGAGGTATATGAAGGATGCGACGTTACTTCCCAACCAAGCTCATAATTTCGTACATGTTCCTAAAGATGAGTGAGGCCTCGTATTGTAGTGGAGGAATATGATTCCTTTACGATTTGTCAACTCTGGCCTCTTTGATTACTTCCCTCAGTTTCATAACTTACTGGAGTAAACATCTGAGCTGATCGTTTGGTTGCTTGGAAGCAGCCAAAATACACAGCACCTTTGCAATCCCACCAAATTAATAGCATGACTGTTTTCTGATGTAATTTAGCTTTCGATGTCATTTGTGCTGATTCATCATACTTCAGCCATGATCTTTTGCTTTTAATGCATTTGTAGACGATCCATTTTTCACCACTTGCATAATTCGTTTCATCAAAGGGTCGGCTGTATTACCTTTGAAATGCATACCGCAGATATTGATTCGTTGTGTTTAGTAACTTCTTTCAATTCATATGGAACTCAAATATCGAGCTTCTTAACGAGTCGAAGACATCTTATGTGAATTCCCATTGTTGTGTGTGATACATTTAATCTTTTTGCAATCTCTTGCACAGTTATATGAAGATTCGATTCAATTGTGGCTTTAATTTTGTCATCAACAGCTTCAGAAGATCGGCCAGAACGTTGGCTAACTTTAAGTGAAAAATCGCGAGAACAAAAGCAATCTGTTAAGCAATCAGCATCATAAATCTCATATATCTCTTCGTGAGCTTCAGTCGCTTTTTCGTCTTTATAAAAATAAAAAATCTGATGAGTATGCCATATGACTTCCTTGTACGGAATAGTATATTATACGCATTTTTTCTTGCCTTTCATTTAAACTTATTTCCTCGAATTTCATTAGAGATATATTTCTCATTCAATTAATTCTTCAAACTGAAAGTTTACTTTTGGTCTCACTCGGCAAAAAGATACTGAAGGCGTAGAAACTGACTTAATTTGTTGTGGACGCTGTGCTGTATCATTATGTGGGATAATTTAATAACTTAAATGATAATTCTAGAATGGATTAAGCATAATTTAATTCGCAATATTAAAAGAGGACGTTACTTTTTTGTTGCGAAGCTTAGGTCCTCTAGATTAGCAACAAATTCACTGTTCTCCTAAGTTTGAAATCTAAACAAATATGGCTTCTATGGTAAAAAAATTAGGCTTAGCCGCACTTGAACAACTTTTAAATTGGTGATAATTCTACAACTATTGCATGCAGATTAACTAAAGGCACGAAAATCTCAACCGGAAGATAAAAACAACATATTTCAATCTTCTTTAAAGCAAAAAATGCGCAATTTAACAACATGTAAAAGAAAAAAAAACTGAGCTCACGGAGCCGAGTAACAGATATATACGTTTTGTGCGGCCGATTGCAATCAAAATAGGAGGTGCACATCTACTTGTTATAGCAGTCCTAATACAAAATTTTTACTTTCTGAGGCTATTCGTTTTTGAGTTATGCGAGATACATACATAAATACGTACCTACGTACGTACGCACAGACGCAGAGGAAAAAAATCTCTTCAAAATAAATTTTAAATCAGTTTTATAATTTTTTTTGGAAAAAGAGTCTTTTATTCTGTCCTTACGTACAGATGTCACGCAAAAACATCGTTAAATTGCATTCGATAGCGGTCAAAATGGATATTTTCGTTGAAATATGATACCCGAAATTTTGCACGATTACGATACTTCTTTTTTACATGGTAGAAGAAGGTAAAAATGAAATATGTTTAAAATGTTTATTTTTGTCCTTTATGTTAAAACTGACTGTAAATTAAGAGTTGTAAATAAAAATACATTGAGTTTATTTCTACCACAAATTAAGGTGGCAGATGCCAAATGTCAAAGGAAGAAAATATGAGATTGACAGAAGAATGGCAAAACGAACATAACGCTATCTGTTTGTGGAAACCGAAATCATTTTCTTGACAACTCAATCAAATATTTTTATAATGTGAAATGATTACACTAGCATGTGCACAGAATGTAAATTTAATAGTTTTATAAAGGCTGCGTATTCTACGAAACGATTTTTTCTTAAATATAAACCAGCAGAAAATTACAGAAATATTCTAGTTTTAAATAAAATGCTACTGGTTCTTCTGGTTTTAAATAAAAATAATTCGTCTTTCTAGGTAATAAAACTGTCTTTCATATTAAAAACATTTTTGAAAAACTGACATTTTTCTATAGTCACTATAAACCTTGTTTTTGATGCAGAAGGCAGTATACACATACTAGAAATATCGAGAAATTCCGCAGTGGAAGAAGTGCATAATATACTGCTCTAGAAATATCTCTTTTTTGTCCTGTCAATTCCATTAAGGTTAATGAAATAGCTTGAAATATTTTAATGAGAAATACGTTTTGATTTCAAACAGTTCGTTAATTACACGCACGTAAATCGTAATGTTCTAATTTGAAAGAAAAATAAGAAAGCTTATGACGGATGAAATGGAAACAGATTTTTTTCTTGAACTTAATTTTTTGCTCTCAGATGTAATCTCGGCGATTAGGAAAAGAATAATATCGAAACAAAAATAAAGTCTCCCAATGAAATGTATGGAGTGACATTACATGTAATTAAGCGGCAAAAGCAGCATTATTTTAATTGACAAAATTCTATATAAGTTTCGTACTGCACACAAAGATATAATTATTGGTTGGAAACAAAGACTTCCAACGCTAAAATATTCACAGAAAGCACCTGAAGAAATTTTTCTTTAGTGTTTTGATTAATGTTCCGCTTCTGTAAGATTACAGAGTTAAATTTTATTACGGAGTAATTAATAAATGGCTTAGACAAATTTGTATTTGCTTCCTAACAATTTAAATTAATAGCCCTCTAATTTCTATGAAACGTTATACTATTTCCTTTATTTCTTACAATATGTTTTCAAAAAATCTGATGTGTACACCACATGAATTCTTTGTACAGAATATTAAATTATACCCAATTTTTCCTGCATTTCGCTTAAATTTATTTCGCCAAATTTCATTAGAGATATATTTCTCATACAATTAATTTAGTTCTCACTTCACGACAAGGTAAATATACATAAAATCTCGAAATAGCTTTATAAAAAATTGAAAAAATATATAAAAATATAAAACATAAATACAGTTAAAACACTTTAAAGAACAATTTTTACAATTAAAATTAGATTTTCTACGCAAAAAGAAACAATTCTGCCAGCGGGCCAGAAGGCAGATTTTTTGGTGCACAAAACTGAAAGTTTACTTTTGATCTCACTCGGCAAAAAGACACCGAAGGCGTAGAAACTGACTTAATTTTGTCATGAACGTTATGCTGAATCATTATATGGGATAACTTAATAACTTAAATGATAACTCAAGAATGGTTTAAGCATGATTTAATCCTCAATGATAAAAGAAGACGTTATCTTTGTTGATGCGAAGCTTAGTTTCTCTTTTTTATTTGTAACCAAATGGTTACAAATCCAGTATTCTGCTAAGTCTCAAATATAAATAAATATGGCTGCTATGGTAAAATTTAAGCCTAGTCGCACTTAAACAACTTCTAAATTGTTGATAATTCTACAACTATTGCGTGGAAGTTAATTAGCGGCATAAAAACCTTAACCGGAACATAAGAACAACATAATTTAATGTAACTTATTATCTCTAGATTGGCAACAAATCCACTACTTTGCTAAGTTTGAAATGTAAACAAATATGGCTGCTATGGTAAAAAAATTAGGCTTAGACGCCCTTAAACAACATTTGAATTGTTGATAATTCTACAACTATTGCGTGGAATATAACTAAAGGCATAAAAAACTTAACCAGAAGACAACAATATAATTCAATCATTCTTAAAGCAAAAAATGCACAATTTACCATATAAGAATAAAAAAAAGAAGCTGAATGAGCCAAGTAAAAGAGTGGGTATATATATATATATATATACCCACTCTCTCTCTCTATATATATATATAAATACATAGAAAACTAAGTAACTACGGCCTCACTAAATATATAAATACATAGAAAACTAAGTAACTACGGCCTCACTAAATATATAAATACATATTTAGTGAGGCCGAATGCCAACAAAAAGGGAGGTGCACAACTGCATGCTACAGCCGTCCTATATAAAAATTTGAACTTTCTGAGGCTACTCGTTTTTGAGTTATGCGATATACATACATACGTACGCAGGTACATACGCTGTGAAAAAACTCTTTTCTGAATCCATTTTAAATTAGTTTTATAATTCGTTTTGTGAAAAAGAGTCCTTTATTTTGTGCTTGTGTACAGATGTCACGCAAAAGCATGGTTTAATTGCATTCGATAGCGGTCAAAACGGATATTTGCGTTGAAATATGGTACTCGGAAATTTTCGTGATTACAATACTTCCTTTACTTCGTACAAGGAACTAAAAATAACTTGCTTCCTTTTCAAAAACCTCTCTTATACAAACTAGCAGAAAGTTGAAAACTAGGTTTGCAATAATTTTTCAAAAAATATCGTGCTTTCTATTGCAGTTTTTAGGCGAATGTATCAGACTAAATCTGTTACAATACGAATGCTTAATAAATTTAAACGTAAATGAATATTTTCGGATTACGGGTCAAAATATCTAACTGAAGTACTTGCAAATTGCAATCTTTAATAATTTTCGAATTCTTAGAACAATTTTGAACAATGCGATCTTTATGTCCGAAAAAATAATAATCTGAGCGACTGTTGGCATCAAAACCACTTTTGATGTGTAAAACTATTTTGTGTCGCATGAACTTTTCCCACTGTAGCATTTTACTGATTATCAGAAAAAAAAAGCACTTTAAATATTCTTTGTCACTTTAATCCTCCATTTTCAAGAACGCTTTTGACGTATAAAATTATTTCGTGTGATATGGATTTTTTTCTTAGTATGTTTATAATACTTTACATGCTACCAGAAAAAAAAACTTGAAAGTATTTTTAAATATTCTGTTGGTCAAATTATTGCAAAAAAAGAAGGTGACATCAATTACGTTTTTAATATGTTGTTAGACATTAATTAATTATATATGTGTATCAATATTGCATATAATAATGAACTGTTGTTTCGTGATTTGATTTTTTGAATTTGATTTGATTTGAAGAATTTTATTGTAGAACAACTTGCAAATTGTAAATAGCTCTGGCTAATATGGAATATTGCATTCTATTACATATCGCTGTTACGCGACATTAAAAGTTATTTTCAATAGAGTTATTCAGTTCAGTTCAAGGCTATTCCTTCACATTAAAATTCATTAAAAAGGCACTTCCGGTTGCATATTTTCCTCAATATGTCTGTTAAAAGATTTAGAAACGTACCAGCAAAAACAGAATCCGAAAATCTCTTCTCTTGCTAGATTACAGTATTATTTATATAGTATGAAATGTAAATACAAGTTACAGAAATTAATTAAAAACTGTGGAATTCGATTATATTTGTTTATCAAAGGAATAATGTTTTTGCCGATAATTAATGACACTCTGGTACATCTTGAAAATGGTAAAAATTGGCAATTTAATATAAAATTCGCACAGAAGCAAACAATTAAAATAATGACAATTCATAATGTGAGAAAATATGGAAGAAAAGGACAATGAATTTTAATAAGAGTATCAGGTGAATATTTTTATACAAATCTCTAGACAAAACTTCATATTTAGCATATATATTAATTTACAGGAATTTTATTTCATAACAGACAGTTCAAAGAAAAGAGGCTCATGCAAAATCTATTTTCTCAACTTAATAAGTTTTTTATATACAGAAATAATTAAAATCAAGCAATAAACAGTTATTCATAATAATGCTCATATTATTAGGTCAATTATATTGTATGCTGAAACATCTGAACATATTCTGAAGCTTTTATTTGGATTCTTTATTTTATAAATCATTCTTATCTAATGACAGTGCTGAAATACCGTATATTCTGGCACACAGCACGCACTTTTAATGCAAAATATAAGATCGAAATTTACGTATGCGAGTTATACGCTGGATAAAAAATGATAGATTTTAAACTAAGGAAAAGATGATAATATAAAAATTATATTTCTACACGTAACTAAATGTTGTTTGTTTAAAAGAAATGACATTCCTTATAAACTTAAACAATTTCCTTATCTGATGACATGAAAAGTTCATCATATTCGTCTTCAGTTATATCTTCAGCCACATCGTCGAATTGTGTTTCATCTTCATTATCACTCTCATTCTAATCCATATGTATCTAGTATATATATATATATAAAGAAGAAAGTCCGTTTGTTTGTACTCTAATAACTCAGTCACTACTATAGCTATCGTCACCAAACTTCCTACGATTCTTTTCTGGGTCCTGGAAAAGGTCGACGTCCACGTTTTTCGAAAAAAAGTAGCTAAAATTCGAGATATTAATTAAAAACTCAGGAAAACGATAATTTTCGCCCTCATCTTTACGAGTGACAACAAATTCGTTAAGATGGAGATGAAAATCTGCTTTATTTCGAGAAGTGTTGCCACTGCTAGTTTGTTAATAAACAAATTTCTAAGTTTTACAATGAAATAAAAAAAGCATTGCCAAACATTAAACCCATTATTCCCGATTCCAAACATTCGTGCGAAGCCATTTCGACTGTTCCCATCTAATTACGACATAAATCAGCCGAGATATTATTAAAAACTCAAAAACACTAATTTTGGTAGTCGTTTTTCCGAGTGGCAACAGTCTTAGACAAAAATGCTTTATTTCGAAAAGTGTTGCTACTGTTCGCTTTCAAATCGTCAAGTTTTCTTATTAAATATCTGGAAGTTTTACAAAATCTCTCTATATATAAAGAAGAATGTCTGTGTGTTTGAATTCGACCGCGTCTGACATGAGGGACTTATTTATAAACTAATAAATTTCAACTTCAGTAGAGAGTTTGTGCATCTCATCTACTCATTTATCAGAGAAAGAACCTTTTATGTTTTCGTACGCAGTGACATTTCAGGACATCAAAGGCTGGGCGCTGTGGTCCCCCAGGGTTCTATCTTAGGCCCTCTTCTATATATCATATATGTGGTTGATTTCCCAAAAGACGGAATTACTACGAACCATTACCTCGGATGTTATGCGGATGACACCGCTATAGCAATTGGATCAATAAGCCCTGACTATGCAGTGAAAAACTTACAACTACTCATGCCTGCAATAGAAAAATGGTATGAAAAATGGAGAATATCCATTAACGCGGCAAAGTCCAAGTTTCTCATCGTTAGACGAACACGAACTAGGAAGCCAATCGCGGAGAAATTGATTCTTTCTGGTACAGTGGTACCCGTCGTGAAGCATGCAACCTACTTAGGAGTTATCATAAATGAGAAACTCACATGGAAACAACATGTTAACAGTGTGAAAGGGAAAGCAATCGCTGCCTTAACTAGTCTGGTACCACTAATCGGCTCTAAATCAAATTTAGAACTTGCCAAGAAAAGGCACATTTATATCGCAATCATTAGACCAATCTTGGCTTATGCCTCTCCAGCTTGGGCCACCTATACTAGGAAGGATGTAGAAAAATTACAAATACTGCAAAACAAGGCAATAGTATGAGATATAAAGGACGAGTAAAGATTAATTTTGCATATTCCTAGATTTTGATGAATTTATTCTTCTGCAACCCTTGTTCATTTCATCCTGGAAACTGAAGGACGTGACGCTTGTATTAGCGGAATTCAAGTAGCTGTGGTCCATCCAATGCTAAAATTAAATAGACGCTGTAGAATTCATTGCAATGGGTATGTTTTACCAAAATAAGTGACACATCGTGAACTGTGTAACGTCAAGAGTGTAACTGTGAAATTTTAAGTGATTCCAGAGAGAAATTGTGAAGGATGGCGACAGATTAACTCCGGAACATTGTTAGAGAAAGTGTGTGTTTATTTGAAGGGCATGAACAAGTAAGTGAAGTGTTTTATTCATTTCTTTTTCTAGTGTTGTCTTAACGCAACGTACTTATTTTAGTGTAGGCCAGCAATTATTGGGTACATTTTACAAAATTTAATATTTAGGCATAATTTGAGTCGCAAAATCGAAATCTCTTCTCTACATATAATAAAACAAAGCGTCTGTGTGTGTGTGTGTGGGTGTGTCTTTCGTTCGTGTTGCGAGTAAGCTAATAGACCCAGGGCCACGAAATTTGGTACATAGGTGTATCTACGCAAGAGCCAGTGCACCTCGAAGCGATTTTTTTGAAATTCGAATTAGAATATTTTTTATTTTATGTTTTGTGACCAAATGGCGTCATTTTGAGAAATAATGGGCTACAGGAAAGCGAGATTTCACTCTATACATTTCATTTTTACATCGTCGTGAAGCGTAGACACTTAGCTATTTTACGAACTTAAAATAAATTTCGTATTTCAATAAATCGATTAAATACGAATTTATTTAGGAAGGTGAGCTTAACACCTTTTCGGCGGAATTTTTTTTAAAAAAACTTATTTTAAAAAATGGGCTGTTTATTTTCCTTTGATTTTTGGACACGTTGAACTTTAATCCTTTCGACTCCTTTTAAAAAAAGAATTTTGGAAAAATAATAATATTTTGTATTTTTTTT
>KK112964.1:165090-189598 GCA_000611955.2 Stegodyphus mimosarum | reverse complement strand
ATGGCGGCACGCAGCCATTGTTGCTGATATCAGCACTATTGCCAACCGGAAAAATGAGGGCGATAATTCTGTGCAGGTTTTAAATTTAATGTTTCTCTTGGATACTGGACGTTTGTCTAGACAAGGCAGCGGGAAGGTTAATTTATAATTTATTTATTAGGATAGTTAATATTTGTATTAAGGGATATTGCTTATTTCATTGTATGCTTTTTAACTGAATTAACTGAATTTTTTTTCCGTTGTTGTTTGTTTCTTTTTCGATAAAATTGCTCTGCAGAGTAAAATTCTGTGCAGTTTCCAAATTTAATGTTCTCTTTAGGCATTTTTCAGGTATACTTAAAAGCCAGACGAAGGCTGGCCGCTCAGCGGCTAGTATACAATAAAATTGGCATGCCATTTCAAAAAAAATCAGATTTTATTTCAAAATAACTACATTAGAACAGTGCTGTATATAAATTTAATATATAGCTTAAGTCGCGCTTTCGAGACATGAAAAACATAATTTGAATTTTGTCAATCGGCAAGGTAGAACGGGAGATATAGAACTGTCCCATTTTCTTCGCAGTGTAAGTTATGTCTAATTCATTACATTAATATTTTTCTATACTCTATCCGCCAAGGAAGAGGGAAATATCGAATAATCACTTTTTCTAGGCAAAAATTTGGGAGTACCATTTGTCTACTCGAAACTGTGCTGGACTAACTAAGCACGATGAAGTGAAGTATTTTATGTTATACAAGCGTACATTTTACGTTATGTTGCCTTTTCGTCTTTCTACTTTTCGCACTGTAGCTTCGTAGAGAGAAAATACGACGCATAATGGTTAAGACGAGTTCAAAAATTCACTCAGGCTAAACTGCAGATTACGGGCCAGTCGCCAAATGAAGCGAAATCGCGCCAAATATGGTAACCTCTTGGCGTCACGAAAATAAAAATTTATTGTAAAAATATAAATTATGTAGTTAAAATTGTTTAACCACTTTTTTTACTATACTGTTGCTATGTTTCAGTAGATCCAAATTTTAAATTTTATCTTTTTCTTCTGCATATTTTTTAAAGTTTTAAATTAAATATGAATCAATGCTTTCCGATCATTTACTGCTCATTTACTGCTTATTACAATTTCTGAAATTTCGTGCTAAAACATTTTACTCCAGTTTGCTACGTCTTAAAAATGGTACATATTATGAAAAGTTTTAATATTGTTGATGTCATAAAATACATAGTTATTAACTTTTACATACTTTATCGTTGTTTTTCTTGAACTTCTGTTTTAGATATTTTTGCATGTTTACAGGTTGTTTAGATATTTTTGCATGTTTACATGATCAATTTTTTGATTCATTCAAATTCGCAACCATCTAATATGGCGATATGATGAGTTAGTGATTTTCTAAAACGCGCGAAAATAACCGATTTGGCGACTTTTCGAAAATGCGCCAAACTGGCCCGTTATATGCAGTTTTACCTGCACCAATTTGTTTAGCTCGGGAGATGACGAGCGCATAATATCTATACGAGCGGTAGTATCTTGAACGCAGATAGTTCAATCGATTTTAAAATGTGAAAAAACGGACTTTTCCCCCAGTGCAACGAAAACATCAGCCAGTTTGCTTTAAAAAATCCTCCACGCAGGCATGATAGGCAGATAGTCCCCGAGTGCAGTGCTATAATATAAATGAACTACTCTAATCCAGCTAGTTCGTTAAAGCAATGATTTTTCTTCATTTTATATTTGTAGTTGCAACATAAACGTTTCAGATATTTAATGTTACTATTACTAAAATAGGGACTTATGTAACAACCCGCCGACCATTTTAGCCTATTAAAGAAAAGACGCCAAACTAGTCACTTTTCGCCAAAAATGGAAAAGTCTTCTTCAAACACGCTGGGTTTGATGTAAGCTTGATTACACGTGTTAGTTATTATTCTTGAGTAAAAACTACTTTTTTTCTTCTCTATCACGCATTTCAAAAGAAAAAATTATGAATTCTGAAAGTTTTCTGATTTTAAATTACGTCCAAAGAAGCGTTTTTTAACATTTTGTGTGTTACCTTTATTTATTAAACACCATGTTCTCACTTAAACCATAAAATTCATTTCAAGAGCAATACCGCAAAATAATTTTAAATTGAGCATATCTTTAGAATTTCTGATACAGTCTCACGCGCTGAAGATATAAATATTTTTTCTGCGCAACGTTGCCATTGCTCCCTTTGAAATCCTCGAGTTTCTTAATAAAAAATTCGTTAAAGTTTTACAAAATATGAAATCGATCATAAAACAAATTCCAAATTTCAAATTTGGGCTTCTAGATGCCCATATTCGAAGTAGGATTATGTCATTTAAAATTGGATAGCTCTAGGTACCGTCGTTTTATCGCAATGCGAGAAACATGCATACATTTATGCAGTTTCTTCATTATTTAATTTCTATATCTTCAAATATAATACAGGGGGAAAGTATTTGGTGGCAACAATTTGGAAAGTGAAACTGACATTCAGAGGGATTCAACGCAAAATCATAAAACGGAAACAATAGTCCTTCAGGGACAAAGCCCCTTTGGACTAAAAAGAAAAATGAAAAAAGTGAACTTTGGGACCTGCCTACTACAGAAGAGCATACTGTTGAATATTTCCAAAATTATGGAAGCTTACCGTCCTTAAAAAATGTGTTCATGGCCGCGATATGGCGATATTATAGAAAAAATAATGAAAAATTAAGTATAAATAAATGATAATGTTACGAATTTCACATTTATTTGGCTATTTATTTAGAATTGTAATTAGATTTGCTTCATGTTGCCTTAGCAACGCAGACGATTTTTGAAGAGAAAGCTACGTCGAAAGAAAAAAAAATAATAGCAATAAAAGTAAAAGAGCGCGTGCATTTAATGCTTAATAAATAAATATCTCGTAATTACTGTTGCCATCCAGAAAAATCTAGAAAAATCGTGATTGTTCTACTGATAATTAAAAAAGCTTATAAAAGCCGAGGTGAAACACCTCATCTCAGTTGTAGTTGTTGTTGTTGCTGTTATACCTGTAAAAAGCGAACTGCTGTTTGTTTACTTAATGCTGTATTGATTGTAGCGATTTCGCTGTGAGATAGAATTATTTTATCTGTTTTGAACCGAGTTTTTGTTAAACGTTTGAGATATTGTGATATTGTGCGAAGATCTGTGAAGAAATATTTCAGCATTTTAATTTATTTCTTGTGGAAAGAATAAATTTTTTTTTAACTTTTTACGACTTGTGCATTCAATATATTACGAACCCGTACGCACGTAACATTTTTTGGTGTCAGGAGTGGGGTATTTTGAATGCCATTAACTAGAGCAATGGAAGAACAATTAAGGCAATTTATGGCAGCCTTTGCTGCATTTAAAGATGAGATGAAAGATTCTGTTAAAGAAGAGATGAAAGATTCTGTTAAAGAAGAGATGAAAGATTCTGTTAAAGAAGAGATGAAATCCGTTAAAGAAAAGATGGAAGTTTGTCAAGAAGAGATGAAAGCTAGTCAAGCATCTGTTAAAGATGAAATGAATGTTGTTCAAGAAAAGATGGAGAAATCTGTTAAGGATGAAATGAAGGCTGTTCAAGAAAAGATTGAAGCAGGTCAAGAGGAAATGAAAAGAGAAATTACCAGCGTAATCGAAAATAAATTCGAGGCCATGGAAGGCGGAATCGACGCTGTTGAAAATAAAGTTAAACACATTGAAGGAAGAGTTTCTGCTGTGAAGCAACAAATTGATGACAAGATTTCTGCGGTTGCGAAAGAAGTAGATACTTTAAAGAAATTCGTAGCGACGGCAGGAAGCAATTCGGATAGTTTCAAATTTCTACCCATGAGTGCTCGCCCTTCTCTGAAGCTATCGATATATGATGGGAAGACCTCCTGGCAAGTGTATAAGACACAATTTTCTATAGTTGCGGAAGCAAATGAATGGGATTCCCAAGCTAAGGCCTGTCACCTTGCGGCTTCTCTGAGAGCAGACGCAGCGGATATCCTTCAGACTCTTCCCGAAAACAAAAGGCTAGATTTCGAAGCTCTGTCCGGCGCATTGGAGCTGCGTTTTGGAGAGAAGTGTTTAAAAGATTATAGCAGGCTTCAGTTAAAATCCCGTCAACAGAAGTCTACGGAAACACTCCAGGAGCTCGCCACGGATGTTGAAAGGCTGTCCCACCTCGCCTTTTCGGAGTGCCCGACAGAAACAAGAGAAATCCTGTCCCTGCAATACTTCATCGACGGCATCCGGGATCCTGAAATACAGAAAGCACTGCGAATGGCTGATGTGAAGGACTTAAAAAGTGCTCTGGTGTACGCCATGAAATTTGAGGCAGCACAGCAAGCCACTCGTAGAGACCGCCACCCAATCAGAGCTGCTCACATACAAGAACCAGTGGATCCAATGACTGCTCGCCTAGACGAATTAACCAGAAAGGTGGATGCTTTGACACGGAATACTGGTGACAAGAAATCGTTCGTAAAGTGCTGGAACTGCGGTGCTGAAGGACACATTCGAAGAAACTGCAGAACACCCCAGGGCACGGATGTTAAAACCGCGCCTCTCAAGAAGGAGGGAAACTAATTCGTGGCCATCTCGCGGGGCGGAGGTTGCCAGATAATGAAAAGCCCCAGTTTAAAGCGCTTCAGATTTCTGCAGTGAGTGGCGGCAATAACGGAATTTTCATCATGGGACAAATCAATGGAATTCCTTGTAACATGACGATCGACACGGGAGCCAATGTTACCATCATTCGAAAAGATTTGGCTCAACAACTCGAAGGTAAACTTATCTGGACGCCGCCCTGCGTTACCCTCCAGACTGTGTCCGGGGAGAAGATCGATATAGAGGGGAAATTAAACGTTAACATCACGTTTGGAAGTGCCACTTACCATCACACGGCCTATGTAGCAGAAATTACAGACCCTTGCATACTCGGATTGGACTTTTTAAGGAAACACAATTTTTCCTTGGACTTTAAAAATAACGAACTGCATTCTGCCTCTGAAGACATAACTTTATTCGAAATTAATGATGAAGGAGTGAAATCTATCCACAAAATAATAGCTCAAGACGATATCACAATACCGGCAAGAACAGAAATTTTACTTCCTGGATCCATAGCCGAAAATAGAAATTTCCGCTACGGCGTCATGGAATATCCCAAGAATTGTAATAGCCCTAAAGGAGTATTAATAGCCTCAGCACTCGTCGACCTATCAGGGACCGTTATCCCGGTGAGAGTTGCCAATGTAACTGATAAGGCGAGGGTTATTAAGAAAGGTGAAGTGGTTGCAGAATGTACCCCAGTAACCAGCGTTGAAAGAAAAAGTAACATCTCAAAACCCGTGTCTTCCGACAACATTATATCGGAGTTACTGCAGAATGCGCAATTAAACGATGAAGAAAAGAATGCTGCCGAGCGTGTTATTAAAGATCTTCAAGATGTTTTCTCCCGTTCGTCTTCTGACGTTGGTCGAACCAGTTTGACTCAACATAGAATCGATACTGGTGATCATCCACCAATCAAGCAACATCCAAGACGTCTGCCGATTGCGAAACAGGAAGAGGTACGAGCACTTTTAAAGGACATGCAAGAAAGCAATGTCATCGAGCCTTCAGCAAGTCCCTGGGCATCTCCCATCGTCCTGGTGAGGAAGAAAGACGGATCAACCAGATTTTGCGTTGATTATCGCCGGTTGAACGAGGTTACGAAGAAAGACAGTTACCCTCTTCCTAGAATTGACGACATTCTGGATACTCTTTCTGGAAGCAAGTGGTTCTCGACACTTGATTTAAAGAGTGGATATTGGCAGGTAGAAATACATCCTGATGACCGAGAAAAGACGGCATTTACTACAGGACAAGGACTTTGGCAGTTCAAGGTGATGCCGTTTGGGCTATGTAATGCGCCGGCTACATTCGAACGTCTAATGGAGACTGTTTTAAAAGGTCTTTCATACGAAGCCTGTCTGATATACCTGGATGACATCATCATCGTCGGGAATAGTTTCGAAGAACATTTGGAAAATCTTAGAAAGGTGCTTCAGAAACTGAAAGAAGCCAATCTGAAGTTGAGTCCCGCTAAATGCAAATTATTCAGACAGGAAGTCACTTATCTCGGACATGTCATCTCTGCTGAAGGTGTGCGCACGGATTCTGAAAAAGTGTCAGCAGTTAAAGACTGGAGACGTCCCGAAAATGTCCACCAGCTGAGAAGCTTTCTAGGACTTTGCACCTACTATAGGAGATTCGTGAAGGATTTTTCTTCCATCGCAAGACCCCTTCACAAGCTGACAGAGAGCAAGCAAAAGTTCGTGTGGACAAAAGAATGTGAGAATGCATTTAAGAACCTGAAGGAAGCCTTAACATCTGCTCCAATCCTGACGTATCCTCAGCTCGACAGACCATTTATTCTCGACACGGATGCGAGTAATGAAAGTGTCGGCGCTGTTTTGTCCCAAGAAATAGAGGGCCAAGAACGTGTAGTAGCTTACTGGAGCAAGTGCCTATCTAAACCGGAGAGGAATTACTGTGTCACCAGGAAAGAGTTGCTCGCCATAGTCAAAGCCGTAGAACATTTCCATCATTATCTATACGGCAGAAAATTCCTGCTCCGCACAGATCATGCATCATTGGCCTGGCTTTTAAATTTCAAGAATCCTGAGGGTCAGATAGCTAGGTGGATACAGAGACTCCAGGAATATGACATCATTATCCGTCATCGCAAGGGACAGTCGCACGGAAACGCTGACGCCTTGTCTAGAAGACCTTGCCCAGAAAACTGCCGATATTGTTCCAGGGTCGAAGCTAAATACCAACTGGTTAATCCAGTCGCACGGCAAATTACAGCATCAACATCGGCTGATCCAGACCCATGGAGTGACAAGGAAATCAGGAAAGACCAGCTGGAAGACCGTGATATTAAACCCATAATTGAGTTAATGGAGACCTCAAACAGAAAACCTACCTGGCAGGATATTTCGAGCTATAGTCCCACGACAAAACAATATTGGGCTCTCTGGGACTCACTCCATATTCGAAACGGCGTCTTGTACCGAAAATTCGAATCGGATGATGGAAAAACATTCCGATGGCAGCTGGTACTCCCAAGATCCCGAATCCCGGACGTCCTTAAAGAACTACATAGCAGCCCTGCAGGAGGTCACTTCGGAATAATGAAGACCTTGCAGAGAGTTCGGGAGCGTTTCTACTGGAATAATGCAAAGGATGACGTGCAAAAGTGGTGCCGAACTTGCGATGCCTGTGCAAGTCGGAAAGGACCGAAGAAACGCAGCCGGGGGAAGCTGCAACGTTACAATGTAGGAGCACCTTTTGAACGTATCGCCTTTGACATCTTAGGACCTCTGCCACGAACTGCTGATGGCAACAAATACATCCTCGTTGCCATTGATTACTTCACCAAGTGGCCTGAAGCGTATCCTATTCCTGATCAAGAGGCTGTCACAGTAGCAGAGATGATGATACAGCACTGGATTTCCAGATTCGGAGTGCCTCTTCAGTTACATTCCGATCAGGGAAGGAATTTTACCTCGGCTGTAGTCAAGGAACTCTGGAAGCTACTCGGCATTGACAAAACCCAAACGACGCCTTTACATCCCCAGTCGGACGGTATGGTACAGAGGTTTAATCGAACCATCCTCAATAACCTCTCATTAGTGGTTTCCAGAAACCAACAGGACTGGGACAAGAAGTTGCCACTATTTTTACTGGCTTACCGCAGTGTGTCCACAAGACTACCGGCTATTCCCCATCTCAGATGCTCTTCGGTCGCGACCTTCGTTTGCCGTGTGATCTTTTGTTTGGTCGTCCTCCGGATGCGCCTTCATCGCCTGAGGAATACATTCAAGATCTCCAGGCCCGGTTTGAAGTGATGCACAACTTTGCACGAGAGCGAGTCAACTTGGCGACGGAGAAGATGAAGACCCGCTACGACACGAGAGCTACTGGACATCGTTTCAACGGAGGAGACAAGGTGTAGTTATGGAATCCGACTCGTCGAAAAGGACTTTCTCCGAAACTACAATCACCTTGGGATGGTCCTTACACAGTCCTAAACAGGCTGAACGACGTCGTGGTTCGGATCCGTAAGTCATCGAACTCTAAACCTAAAGTCGTTCATTACGACAGGTTAGTTCATTACTATGGCCATAGTACGTAGTGTATATAGTTGTAAATAATAATGTACATAGTATAAGACCATGGTCCTATTTGTATTTAGTATTTGATTTGTATTTGTTAAGTATTAGTATTTGATAAGTATTTGTATTTAATAGCATTTGTATTTGATAGTATTTGTACTTAGTATTTGAATTGTATTTCGCGTTGGATAGAATTTAATTTGCTGAAAGTCACTTATTTTAATTATTGTTTATTTTGTTATTATAAAGTAATGTTTATTATAGCACTGATGCTTTAGTTGTAAGTTTGGCTTCCTGTCCAGGGATTGTACTGCCCGGGACGTGCAGTCCTTGGGAAGGGGGCAATGTTACGAATTTCACATTTATTTGGCTATTTATTTAGAATTGTAATTAGATTTGCTTCATGTTGCCTTAGCAACGCAGACGATTTTTGAAGAGAAAGCTACGTCGAAAAAAAAAAAAACAATAAAAATAAAAGAGCGCGTGCATTTAATGCTTAATAAATAAATATCTCGTAATTACTGTTGCCATCCAGAAAAATCTAGAAAAATCGTGATTGTTCTACTGATAATTAAAAAGCTTATAAAAGCCGAGGTGAAACACCTCATCTCAGTTAGTTAGTTAGTTGTTGTTGTTGCTGTTATACCTGTAGCTGTAAAAAGCGAACTGCTGTTTGTTTACTTAATGCTGTATTGATTGTAGCGATTTCGCTGTGAGATAGAACTATTTTATCTGTTTTGAACTGAGTTTTTGCTAAACGTTTGAGATATTGTGATATTGTGCGAAGATCTGTGAAGAAATATTTCAGCATTTTGGTTCTTTGTCATTACTTTTCCATCTCATGGCATTTAATTTTCTGTTTATATCGTCCGTCTTATTTTCCGAGCTCTTGAATATTCGGCAGTTCCTTCGTAGGTGGCCTTCACGAGAGCCTTCACAAGCGTCGGGACAAGCTTCAAATTGTTACGTGCGTACGGGTTCGTAATAATAATATAATAAATTTGAAAGAAAAATAAGAATAGAACGTTTTTTCTTGAATTTAGTAAATGGGGTTTTTTCTTTGGTTTGGCGCGATTGGCGTCAACTCTTGTAGTCAACTGGATTTTCCGTAAGTACCCTAAAATAAAAGGCTAAAAATACCTATATCACTTTTTTTTATTCCCTCTTCTTCAATGCTTTAGTCAAGTCGCATGCACAGGCAAAAGAAGCTTCTAGTCCCCTTTAATCTGATACTGAAACCAGGAAAATGTCTTTTGTTCATTAACATTTTGGAGCGTTTGGCGCCCCTTGAAAATTAATGGGTAAAAGTTTACAATTGGGTGCCCCTTGTTTTTTGGCGATTCTTTTTTGACGCCAAGATTGGCGCCAGGGAGGCACGATTTCAAGATGGCCGCTACACAAAACCAAAATAAGAGGTCAAAGAATTTCACAAACTCCGTGCCCATGTACACATCGACCTATTTTCACTTAAATGAAAATCAGAGAATTGCACAAACTAGTTATTGCACATTGCCTTGACTTTGTCCATGTGCATATCGATTTATTTTCACTTAAAAAAATCAAGAAGCTGAAAGGAAGTTAAAAATCTCATGGTAACCAGAAATGGGGTTTCATCACCAAAACTGAAGAAAATTTTTCGCCAATCGAAAGGGCACCCAATTCTACACCAGAGCCAATTAATGAAACCCGCACCTTAATTGGACATTGGTAGCACAGTGTGTATAATAATGTTTGTCTTCTTAATTAACAACCTAAAAATATATTATTACCCACTTCCTTAAAATGGCGCTCCTTCCGTTGAAGTTATACGGAGAGCAACCTGAACACCCGCACGGGGCGGCGCTGCTTACAAATAATTAAGGACATGATTAATACATACGCACAAATAGAATACAAATAACGATAAAAGTACAGCACACAAACTGTATTAGTTAAATAATTAGTACCTTTCTCAAACAGGTTTATGTTCTTTAGATTTGTGTTAAAGCAGACTAAAGCATTTTACAAGTGTTTAGCTAGAATTTGGGTTTCTCGCTCTTAGCCGTGCATCTCATTTCCTGCAAATCAGTGTCAAAATGACGCCTCCACTCACCATTTCTGACAATGATAGGCTGGCGGGAAATGAGTTACTCCATTCAAGGTAATTCGCTTTGAGCGAGGAATCGGAACTTAAGCTTAGCTAGATGTGGTTATGGGAAATTCAGCAGTAGCAGAAGTTTAATGCTTAAGTCCTCCTGCATTAATCATCAAAATGAGCTTCAAGAATAACATTCTACCGTTCTGGCAGTCTTGAAAAATCAATACTGAGTTGCAGTAGGCCATCGAAGCTTTGCGAAACATTCTATTGTTTTAGAAATAAAAAAAGATATAACATTGAAATTTATTTTTAAATACGTGAGTTTTAAGTAATCTTAATATTAATCCATCGTAAGTTTCAGAGTTGCTATTTAAAACACTTTTAATAGTTTATAATAATTAATAAGAATATTTTATTCTTATTTATGCATATTCTATTAGCACAGAAGAGCTAATATATATGTCAGATATAACAAAATGCGATAGCTGCATTATAAATAATCATCTCCTTTACTGATACATTGAAGCCTCTGTACAAACCGTATAAGCCACCAGATTTGAAATTTTGGCAAGGTAGTTGCCAAATCCTTTGAATTCTCGATTAGATGCAGCAAATAATCGTGTTCTGGAATAATGTCAATGTCAGCAAATAATCGTGTTCGGGAAAAATCCGGAGGATACACAAAGCAGAGTGAGGCTGCTCCGGCTGCACTTTACATTATGACCCTTTCAGAACTTCTTTAGACAATTTTTCTAGCTTCTTCTGTTGGTGGATAAACTTCTTGATTTTCAAGTAAGCAATCATACGGGAATTTTCCATACCTTAAACACGATGGTGGGAATTTTGTTACAGAAGGATTTGTATTATTATATTCGCAGCCCAAACGATCCAAGATGCTCATATGATTGATTGGCTATAGTTTAGCAATCCTATCGAAGAATTTATCGTCAGTCTATATTAAAATAGAAATATTTTCATCAACGAAAACTTAAACGGCTTTTTCGTAAATTTCTTGAGGAAAATAGTTCCATAGAGGAAAATATTTGAACATTTTCCTCTATGGAACTATTTTCCTCAAGAAATTTACCAAAAAATTGTTTTCATTGGACATTCAAAAGACATTGGACGTTTTAACAATTTGAGGAGTTTAAAAAATTATATTTGTGTTAATTTATTATTTAGTTTATATAGAAATTGTATTTTTATTGTAATACTCGTAAATTATCTATTAAGTATTCCGTAATCTATGTACGAGAGAGGTCATGAGTCAGTTAAGAGGAGGGAATTAAGAGGGTTAAGAGGAGTTTCGGAGGGAATTTTATGTGGTCTATTTACTACCGCTTCTGTGCTGGAAGAACAGCTCAGCTATCACTTTATTCCAGAAGCTGAGTGTTATGCCCTTTCTAAACAAAATGTACTGGAATCTTGGAATGCATATTGGATGAGTTCTACACGAAAAAATGATCTCTTACGTTTCTTATAACTGAAGAAGAAATTGAAAATCATGAACAATATCAACTTCAATCATCTTCTACGAGCCATGGCCTCTTCTCACAATATTAATCAAGACTTGGTGCTCAGCTCAATCCATTCTGCAAAACTTGTAATGTAGTGGGTGATAATATGAATTTTCTGGAATCATGTGAATTAACTGCTGGTCCCCGAGAAGATTTTGAAATTATCAGCCTATGGGATTATTACTCTAAGAAAAATATAAAAATCGCGCAAGATATTACGAAAATTAGAAATAATAATAAGGATAGGATCTGAACTTGAGCTCTCTTCCATTTTGTTTAGTGTGTGCGTACGTGTTTTTCTCATCTTTTTTTCTACTTTCTTCCCCCCACCCCAATGCTCTCTCGGGTACAGCCTATTTTTTGCTGTAAATTTATATTCATTAGGCTGGCAGGTTGCGCCCAGATCCAAACTAACTTCCTAATTAACTCTTTCTAAGCACTTCCATTATACTCCTGGCTGCGCCTATGGAAGTCTAGATTTTTGATGCAGTTGTTTTATTGTTCGAGAAAATGAAAGCCTATTTACTCCCGATGTCATTTCGGCAATTTTAGAAGAATGTTTAAAGAGAACGCGGCATTTATCGATAATTTAGAACTTTTGGATCTATTTCAGTATCATTCAAGCTGTACAAATTCAGCACATAATGCGAATGCCGCTTCCATACCCCTGCTAACATATGATCGTCAAAGCACTCGAGGGGCTATTTACCTAAGGGAAGGGATGCCTTCGCAGAGGACTTTCAAAATAAAACTGCCTCATATGCTCCTTACACACTAGGAAAACCAGCAAAACGCCCACGCCGCAGTTTGCTCGCAGGTAATCGAACGCTAATCAAACTAGCAGCGTTTTACCACTTTATCAGTCGGACATTGGTGGGCCGCTAACATGTGAAGTCATTTCATATGGGAAGAGAACTCAATTGGGAAACCGATGCCGAATGTGAAGAACTCTTCAATTCGTATGATCAAAAACTCATACTTGTTGATTTTCTTGAATGAACTGAAGAACCTAACACAGAGCCTAATTAATGTTAAATAACATCGAAAATGGGAAAAATTACTTGAACTCATCTTGAATCATTCGGTTTATTTAATTACAATAAAGCACTCAAGAGTTATCTGCCTAAGGGTAGGAATGCTGCCGTGGAGGATTTTCTTGCAGAAACTGTCTCGTACACACATTGCACATCGGAAAAACCATGAAAATGACCACACAGTCAGCCCGTTCTCTGGGATTCAAACCCCAGATCGAATTACCAGTGTTCAGTGACTTTACCGCGCTGCCGCTGGTGGGCGCCTGTTTAGGCGACAGAAAGTACAAAAATAAGAAAGACAATGCATATATTCTCACCTGCTACGAGGAGATCCTTGGAGAAAATGAGAGTTTGTGCGTCTAGACATTATTACGAGATTGTTTTGTGGTCTTCATGGAATCTTTCATTACAATAAAGTTACCTGCTTTTACAACTCTTATGTAAATGACAAAAAAAAGGGACAGTTTTATAGCTCCCGTTCTACTGGGCCGATTGACGAAATTCAAATTGCATTTTCCATGTCTCGAAAGCGCGACTTAGGATATGTATTAAATTTATATATAGTATTGTTCTAATATAGGTAGTTTGACGCAAAATCGGGCTTGTTCCGAAGTGATATGCCAATTTTTTTACATACTTCCATTGTACGACTCAAATTATGCCAAACTGCCAAGTTTTGTAAAAATGGCAGGAGTAGTTTTTAAAAAATTTGATCTAAAATTTTTAGCTCCTGAATGCTAATTGAATTTGATATATATTTATTAATATCTCTTTTCTTATTACAATTACTTCATTCCATCTTTCACAGTTGGAAATTTAGGTTCATTCCAAATAAAACTCACCAACTGTTTATGAGTTATTTTTAAAATTTTTATTTTTAAATAATTTTTATAAATTTTTGGAAAAGAATTTTGAATTATATCTTATAAAATTTTTATCATTTTCTTAAAGTAGATGTATTTCTAAGTATATCTGCAAAAATTTAGAACTTTTTATTCAAAATTTTCGAAGATGTACGTGAATTTATATGTTGGCACCTTTTGAAATTTGGCATATTTGTTGAAAGCGATAACACCTAATGTGGTTTACGCACTTCGTTAAATTATTTGAAAGTAGAACGATGTGACTTTTTCCGCTCATGCACAATGTAAAAAAGTAGGAACGATGAGACTTTTTTTCCGCTTCTGACAATGGAGAGGATAGGAAAATAGGTTGCCATGTATTAAGAAGTCCGCCAAGTGAATTATTCTTGACGAAAACTGAAAAGAATTCTCCAAATTCAATTTTCGAATTTCTTCGTAAATTTCGCACGAAATTTTGCAAAGTTTAATAATTAAGACATAATTTGAGTCATAGAATCGAAACATGGAAAAAAATTGGTATGTTATTTCGGAAAAAGACCCATTTTGTGTCAAAATATCTATGTTAGAACAATGTTATATATAATCAAAATACCTATATTAGAACAATGCTATATATAAATCTAATACATATCCTAAGTCGCACTTTCGAAACATTAAAAACGCAAGCTGAATTTTTTCAGACGGCCCAGTAGAACGGGAGATATAGAACTGTCCCCCCTTTTTTCCCCCGTCGCGTATGAGAAAAGAAAATAACAACAAAAATAAAGTTACTTAATTATGTCGTTTGGCGTTATACATTCTTATTAATTTCAACAACAACCGGTGATGGTCGAAGTGTATAAGAATTTAACCAAATATTCGGGCTTCCACAGACGTATTTGGTAAATGTTGGCATTTTCCAATTTCGGTTTTGCACAGTAACAAGTACAGTAACCAGCACGTTATCATGAAATCGGATAGAGCAAAGTGTGAACCTTTAAGTTTGCGTTAAACTTGGTAACAGTTTAGTTTTTGAAAACACTTAAATTGTTGCATCAAATACACTAACTGAGTATCACCTGTAAGTAAGTTTACTTAAGGTACAGAATTTTTAAGGGAATAAAGAGACATTGAGGGCAATTCAGCGTCAGGACATCCGCAGACAGCGATCACAGAGGAGCCACCGTGGAGGAATTTCTAAGGGAAAGTGGTCACATTTACGCTACCCACTGTAAAACCATGAAACAGCACAAGGAACCAGCCAGTTTGTTGGAATTTGAACGGAAATCTGCCGACCATTATTTCGTTGTCTTATTCCCACGACCCTGGTTAACTATGAAATTTTCGTTATCGATTCAAAAGGTTCATGCCAAACGTTTGCTGAAGGATTAGGAGTATTCAAAGTGTTAAGGTATGCAATTTTAAACAAGCAAACAAAAACAAACTATGCGTTTTCCATTCCTCGTAAAATGTATGAGAAATGAGCTTATGTGAAGAAAAAAATGAAGGATTTCCACATACTCGCAAAAGACCAAGAATGCTGCAACGACATTATTAAAAGGGGAAAAGAATTTTCTAAATTCTTGTTTTCAGTCAGTTTTTGCGCAACAGAAATCAAATTGCAAACTGCATTACGAAAATCTTCGATGTCTCGAAATTACGAAACTCTCGATTACGAAAATCTCGATGTCTCGGTGGATGGTGGCTGCTGCATGGTGCCTCCTTAATACTAAAAATATCCCTTTCCCTAAATTCTGCTGCCTACTGTCTCTCCTAAATTTAAAAAAAAATCATTCTTTTTCTAAATTTTGCTGCCCAGTGCTTTTCTAAATTCTAAAACTTTTTTTGCCCCTAAATTCTGCTTTTCCGGTGCGGCCGCACAAGTATCACCGGTTCTGGCGTCGGAGCTGCGTAAGAAAGAATACAATACGCATCCAGGAGTAACAAATGAATGTAACGTTTAAAAATACCTCTATTCAAAACCACGAATTGGCCTCAGAACGTCAAACGGTCAACAAGAAATAATTATTTGGTTGCTATGAAGCATTTGTGGAAATGGCCAGTTTGGCGCATTTTCGAAAAGTCGCCAAATCTGTTATTTTCGTGCGTTTTAGAAAATCACTAACTCATCATATCGCCATATTAGTAGATGGTTGCGAATTTGAATGAATCCTGTAAACATGCAAAAAATTGATCAAGTAAACGTGCAAAAATATCTAAAACAGAAGTTCAAGAAAAACAACGATAAAGTATTTGAAAGTTAATAACTATGTACTATTTTATGGCGTCAACAATATTAAAACTTTTCATAATATATACCATTTTAAAGACAGTAGCAAAATGGAGTAAAACGTTTTAGCACGAAATTTAAGAAATTGTAATAAGCAGTAAATGAGCAATAAATGATCAGAAAGTATTGATTCATATTTAATCTAAAAAAAATGCAGAAGGGAAAAAAGATAAAATTCAAAATTTCTATCTACTGAAACATGAACAACAGTATAGTAAAAAAAAGTGGTTAAACAATTTTTAACTACGTAATTTATATTTTTACAATAAATTTTTATTTATAATAAATAGTAGAAACTCTCATTTGTTTATACCCACACTAAAATGTAACAATACAACGGAGATGAAATTCAAAATGGCACGCTCATTCAACACAGACTCCACGGCTCATTTCAACCATGTGCTTAACCACATATAACGGACACACACCTCCATTCACACAAATCTGTCTCATCTTTCATTTCAAGTAATTTCATACTATTTTTACACTTAAGACATTCGTACATATTCGCAATCAAACCATAATTCACGCACCATTCTATCACACATCTTTCTCTCTTATCTTGCAACCGAATCAAATAAGTAAAATCCACACGTTCAACTCTTTCGACGTCAGCCATTTTGCTCACACAATTTACTAGAAGCACAATGAAATGACGAAAATACAAAAAGCCCGCTTAAATGAACGATTTTTAAAACGATTTTCATGACGCCAAGAGTTACCAGATTTGGCACGATTTCACTTCATTTGGTGACTGGCCCGTAATCTTCAGTCTAGCCATATTTAAAAATATCATTTGATTACAATTGTTTTGTGTAGAGATAAATTAACCTATTATGGTCATGTATCACTGGCTGCAAAGGAATGCCAGAAAAGAGTTAAAAATATGAACCCTACTTTGACTATTTCACTAGTTTATTTCAGAATAACTCTACTTCTTTGATTGCGAAATGCTATGTATAAAGATATAACAAAAATTAATATAAACACACTAATAATTGTTATAATCATTACAACATAAATTTTACTTTTTTAAAGTGTGCAGTATTTATTCATTAACATTTGCTGACATGTTAAAATGACATATATCGTATAAGGTATTTCTTCCGCCATCTTCGCCATGCCTTCATGGTGTAGTGGTCAGCATGCTTGGTGCGAATTCGAGAGGTCCGTGGTTCGAGTCCCGGCGAGGGCATTGCTCATTTTTCATCTCTCCTGCTTTCAAAAAATACCTAATCACTCTACAAAGTAAATATTTTTTATTTTAAATATTGTGGTGGAAGGTGATGCTTTTGTTTTGCGTATTAGTTCTTATTTGAAGTATTAATGAGTTTCAAGAAGTGGAATTTCATAGTCGCAATTATGTATTTAGAAAACTATAGTCAGTAAATTAAATTGTGATAATTTATGTACTACTTACGTTCATATACAATTATGATAATAAAACTGGTAGGGAATATATTCTCCTTTAATACAAATGCCCTCTCTAATGCATTTGAACATTAACTGTATTACTCATGTGCATATATGTTTTACTTCGTTATCATGGAACCACGCTTTTATAACATTCTTAATCATGTGCTGTTTTGTCACTTTTGCTTAAATGTTCCTTGAGAATGTGCTACAAGTTTTCGATCGAATATAAGTCTGGTGAATTTCCAGCCCAATCTAGCACAATAATTTTATTTCCCAACGCTGACGGATTTCGAATTCTGGCATGGAGCCAAGTTGGAAAGGCTTTCATGGGTAGCTCAATTCTATATTTTAAAACTTGTATATACTTCGATGAATTCATCATTCCATCAAAAGAACCTAGATTTTTAGTGCCATCTGCAATGAAAAAACCCAAAAATATTTATTTTTAAGGCTCTCACGATTTGTCGAATATGCTGAAGACGCACTGATTCACTCTGGTTCCTCTAACAGCGTTACAGCTGTAACCATAAAGAAATAAGTCTCATTGCTGAAAATGATTTTTTTAGTCAGTTTTGGTCCAAGATTCGTATTTTTTTCTAGAATAACCGCTTTGCTTCATAAACCACGTCGAAATTTGTTTTCAATAGGATCTCTCGTCTTTCGACATGTAAGTTTAAAAGTCGAGAAACCAGTAAGTCTTACTGCTTTTACCTTTCGACCAGTAACATCTTACTCGCCATGCAAGTCTGAAGGATGAATATCAATACCAATAGATAAAAGGTACTTTTTAAGGTATTTACTAGTTTTTGTTGGATTGGTAATGCCATTTCGGAGTAGAAATAGATAAAAATTATTTACCTTAGCCCTTTCTTTCTGTAGAAATGATCCAGTTTCATTGTGTCTCCTCAGATTCAAACGTACTTAAAATCTGATGTGTACACCACATGACTTTTTTGTACGGAATATTAAATTACACCTAATTTTTCTGCATTTCATTTAAACTTATTTCCTCGAATTTCATTAGATATATTTCTCATTGAATTATTTTAGTTATCACTTTGCGACAAGACAAAAATACATAACTCAAAATACCTATATTAAAATTAAAAGACATAAAAAAACATAAAACACTAAATACAGTTAAAACAATTTAAAAATTCTTTTTATACAATTATAACAATTTCTAAGCAAAAACAAGCAATTCGGCTAGCGGGCAAGAAGGCAGATTTTTCGGTGCACAAAACTCAGTTTACTTTTGGTCTCACTCGGCAAAAGACACCGAACGGGTAGAAACTGACTTAATTTGTTGTGGGCGCTATGCTGAGTCAATATATGGGACAATTTAATATCTTAAATGATAATTCCAGAATGGATTAAGCATGATTTATTCCTCAATAATAAATGAACACGTTATCTTTGTTAATGCGAAGCTTAGTTTCTCTAGATTGGTAACAAATCCAATATTCTCCTAAGTTTGAAATATAAACAAATATGGCTGCTATGGTAAAAAAAATTAGGCTTAGAAGCACTTAAACAACATTTAAATGACTGATAGTTCTACAACTATTGCGTGGAAGTTAACTAAAGGCATAAAAACCTTAACTGGAAGGTAAGAACAACATAATTCAGTCATTTTTAAAGCAAAAAATGCACAATTTACAAACATATGAGAATGAAGAAACTGAGATTACTGAGACGAGTAAGAGTGGATACATATATCTATATATTTATGTACTTTTGGTGCTGCCTATTGTAACCAAAATAGAAGGTGCACATCTACATGTTATAGCAGTCCTATATACAAAATTTCAACGTTCTGAGGCTACTCGTTTTTGAGTTATGCGAGATACATACATACGTACCTACGTACGCACAGACGCCATGAAAAAATTTCTTCAGAATCCATTTTAAATCAGTTTTATAATTTTTTTGGGAAAATAGCCCTTTTATCTATCCTTACGTGGAGATGTCACTTAAAAACATCGTTAAATTGCATTCGATAGCGGTCAAAATGTATATTTTCGTTGAAATATTATACCCGAAATTTTTCGCGAGTACTGTTCTTGCTTTTTACTTCGTACAAGATAGTACAAATTATGCAAAAGTAACCTCCTTTTCTCACAGAAAAACAAACTTAAATTGTGCATTAATCCTAATTTATTATCTAAATTAGTTCTCAGTTGTCAAAGGCATACATCCAGATGACATTAAAGCAGATAAAACTGATTTGAGGGACCTGCTGGGGCTAGCTATTAATAAACTTAAAATTTTCTGAAAAAGTCGATTTGTTCCAATTAATTTGCACACTGTAACAGGTAGAGAATAGATACATGTTTAAAACTTTTATAACATCTAGTCTTCAGCATTGTGTACAATCCATTCGCTGCGATTTGCAGGTTCTAGAACGCCACTGACAACATCTACTGGGTTGAAAGTTCAATTGGAAAAGACTACAGCTTCAGACATCTCCACAGCCGTTATGAAATGGTTCTGCTACCTTATGAATTAAATCAAAGTCACATGGCCTTAAATCCGAGGAACATGATGTGTGGTTAAGCATTTCTCAGTCAACCATAGAGCAATACACCGGTGTCCGCCGAAAACATCACGGATGCAAACGTCGCGGAGAAAACAACGCAAGGCGAAAACTTCGTGGTACAAGACATCTTGGGAGAAAAGAAAGCAAAGAGAAACCATCGCAGTTCTAAAACATCGTGGTACAAAATATCGTCATCGAAAATAAAGCGGTTCAAAAACTTCGCAGTTTAAAACATTGCCGTCGAAAATATCGTGGTAAAAAATAAAATACCTACAAATCATCACACACATGCATTTTTCAGGTTTTAAAAACTGTAAATGCATTTTCGCATAATGATTTGGGAGCGCAAGAAGCAAAAGCGGAATACTTTTACTTTTATATTTCATATTTTGGTATGAACTAATAAATTTTCGCTGAAAAAGTAATAAGGAAACTTAAGCATTTAAAAAGTGAAAATGAGTAGAAAATTAGTGCAAAATTATAGCCCTTGGTACAATTTTAAATTTACATAGTTAATTAACAAAGATCATTAATAAATTAATCCTTTTCCATAAAGTTTTACTCATAATGTTTCATGAAAAATACAGCATAAAATGCTTAGAAAAAGGAAGCTAAATAACTGCATGAGGTTGTATCGATAAAAATTGCTTAATTAATTACGAAATTTCTTCTTTCATGTTTGTTAATCTGATATTATTTTGGTGAAAATTATATCTTGTTTTGTTTACGTTTATTGCTAAAGTGACGTTAACATTCCTTTCGCTTCCAAATCTTTATGCGAACATGCATTTGCAACTTTTAAAAGTTGAAAAACGCATGTGGGCGATGTTAGCGTCATGCGATGATTTATAGGTGCTTTATTTTTTCCCACGATATTTTCGATGACGATGTTTTCAAACTGCGAAATTTTTGAACCGCTTTATTTTCGACGGCAATATTTTCTCCGGCGATGTTTTAGGACTGCGATGTTTTCTCTTTGCTTTTTCTTCCACGATGTTTTGAACCACGACGTTTTCGCCTTGCGTTGTTTTCTCCGCGACGTTTGAGTCCACGATGTTTTTGTTGCGATATTTTTGGCTGTAACCAATCAACCGCATATTGTGTTGTATGGAATTAAGTACTGTCCTGCAAAATGATACCTGGATACCGCAGAAAGTACTGCCATTTCCTTTTTGGAGTTATCTCAGACTGTGATTAAAGTAATTATGCTTATTCAAGGGTGTTCTGAAGTTAAGGTATGCTTTAAGGTACCATAAGTATCCTAGATGATAATAAAATAATTTTCATCTTGTAGAGATTCTGGCGAACTTCTGTGTTTCATGGTGATGCTATGTTGCCATTTGATGGATATCTCTCAAACTTCTTGAAGACTTTGATATCACTTTCGTGTTACAGGACTTCTGGCAAATTCAATCTTTATCTTACTGCGATACTCTTGTTTAGAAATCAACATGACTATGCTATAAAACCGCTCAATAATTCAAGGTTCAAGCAAGTGCGAAAATTACCCGAATTTATTTGTTTCGAAGAAGTATAAGCGCGCAAGTAATATGCAATATAAGCAGGGGTTATCGCAATTTTGCTATACGGAGTTGCTATAGCAATGTTGTGACTATTAAACTCCCACTCGCGAAATTTCAGGCGAAGTTTTTTCATGATTCTCAGAAAATTCAGTTTGACTTTTGCATTTTCAAGAAGTAAGTGATGAAGAAGCTAGTTTTGATGCTGCTGTTGCAATCAGTAATTTGTAGTAAAATGCAACAGATCATTTTGAAGTTCTCTCAAAATTCACGAAGAGGCATGCGAAAATGGATGAAATTTCCAAACGAAAGGAAAATTACGAAAAAAATCTTCCATGAAATTTAAATTTGAAGTGCAGAATCTTGATTATCCTTATGGCCCCTTCAGTGTTCATACTATACAAGAATATCTTACAATACAGAAAATCAATCAGTGAATTAGTTTTTTTAGAATTTTTAGAACAAAGCGGCGTTAGACCAGAAGGGCTATTAGTTTAGAAACAGGATTTTGCGTTGAATCACTTAAATGCGATGTATTACTTTTCAAACTGTTGCCACCAAATATTATCGCCCTGTATTATATTGAAAGAAATTAAATACTGAAGAATCTACATGAATGTATCTACATGAATCTACATGTTTCTCGCAGTGTGATAAGTATAGGCACCGTATTACAACGGTGCCTATACTTATCAAATTTCTAATAACATAGTCTTCCACCCGAACATGGGCACCTGGAAGCCCGAATTCGGAACTCTTTTATTGTCTGTTTCATATTTTGTAAAACCTGTTTTTAATCAAAAATTATTTTTTGATTAAGAAACTCAATGCTTTCAAAGCGAGCAGTGGCAACACTATAGGGAATAAAACATTTTTATCTCCAGCACGCGAGATTGTTTATTCGAAGTTCTAAAGATATGCTGTTTTTAAATATCTTTAGGACAAAATGATGTTACCTTAAATGCACTTTAAACGTGTATATGTTTATAAATAAAAAAAGTCCGCTTCGGCGTAATATAAAATCTGAAGGCTTTCAGATTTTATTTTTTAGAGTTTTTTGTGTGATGAATATTTTTCTTATTCTTTGATTCCAAGATATACTCCCATCTGGAGATCAGATAAATAATTACGCTTAACAAAATACCACACGAAATATTTTACAAAAACACATATGAAAACTTTCATTTGCAAATGGTCTAGAGTGGTTAAGCTCGCTAAATGCTGGTATTTATCCTGGGTACGAACCTTGTGCAACGGGCTCTTTGTATGGTTAGGTTTTGTGGTTTTCTAATGCCATGAAAACGAGCCAGTTTTCTTTAGCAAGTCCTACACGAAGGCGTTCTTTTTCTTAGGCACATGGCCATCGTGTACTTTCCCTTACTTCAGTAACCACAACAAACCTAAACGGTCTAATCTGACGCTTCAGCGGTTTGATTATCAAAATCAAAACAACACATCCAGAGCGTTTCATAACTAAAATAAATGCTTTTTTTTAGTCTTTAAAAACAACATAATTATTTTTATATACCTTTCATACTTATTTGTTACATATTACTTATTTTTAACATAAAAATAGCGTACCAAAGCTTGTTTAAGGAATAAGGCTTACAGAACGATCATCATGGAACATTCAAATTAACAACATTTTTGGCTGAACTCGTTGTTGCCGCACAGCAAATGTTAATAACTATGCAAAAACATTAAATCATGTTGCCACTTAGGAAATCTTAATAATTATGTAAAAACATTAAATTGTGGTCCACTACAGGGTTACCTGAAGGTCTTTGCGCATCATTTGCAGACGAAGGTTGAATTTAAGCCTTCCATAAGTGCATACTATTATTTCACAGAACACATTAAGACATTTCACACCCAGGAAGTACAAGTTAAAGATATAAATTTCAAGGATCACCGATGCCTGCATTGTCAGCGTTAATCACAGTATTAATTATTCTAAGTATACTTTGTTATATCCCATTCACACAAATATGCTACATGAGTTCATCCTCTTTCTATTGTTATCTTAAATTGGTAGATACAATTTGTGCCGCTCTGTATGCGCGCTGGTTAAATATTTAAGAAAATATAACACAGAAGTATCTATTTGAATTCCCCTCTGCGCTACTGTATAATTTAATAAGCTTTCTATGTATTCATAAGGTTGCTAAATATTCCGAGTTGTTGGTATTAAATGCTTCCGCTTTGAATATAAGCAGCAAGGGATTTTTGGAAACCGAATTAAATTTTGGATTCTAGAAACTACGCGTTTCTCGGCTTACCTTATCAATTACTTACATTAACTTTCTTATCCTGACGTACAGATGCGCTTGATAAGATTTAATTAAAGCTTGAAACGAAATGCCTAGGAATGACGGAATGCGTATATACAGCGGAGAAAAATTGTCTCGGAAATGGAAGGAAAAATAAATGAGAATTTCAGGTTGGGAATGAATTTATTATCGTTTCTTTACGTAAGTTAATCCGAGGCGGACGCCGCTTGTGAACCAATGATTAATGGATGCGGGTTGAGGTGTTCGAAATTAAATGCAATACGGGCAATCCGAATGAAAGTTTAAATCTACTTTTTCCAGTTATGTTCTTTAATTTCGGGTGATCTGACAGAAATTTCGGTATTGTTAAACTCAAACTCGTTTAATTCGACTTTTTTATTTTGCTTTGAATAAAAGCAAATTGAATAGTTTCCCGATTAGGAATCTATCCGATTTTAGCTTCGAAACGGAAAGAATTATATAAATATAAAATTAAACCACATTTCCCAGCTTGTAAGTATAAATATTTAAGCTCAATTTGCTATTTAAAATGAATAAATGCGGTTTTAAAAGTTTGTAAGAGATAACTTCGGGAAGTTTCGATTAAAAATAGACATACAAGGAAGAAAAATGGCTTCCGCAATTACGCTTGCACGCGGGCTTACGTTTGTACAAAGGAAGTACTGTAATCGCTAGAAATTTCGTGTATTATATTTCAACGAAAACATCCACTTTGACCGCTTATCGAGTGCAATTTACCCATGTTTTTTTCCTGACATCTGTACGTTAAGACAGAATAAAGGAGACATTTTCCCTCAAAAAAAAAAAAAAAA
>KK112964.1:114537-165064 GCA_000611955.2 Stegodyphus mimosarum | reverse complement strand
AAAAAAAAAAAAAAAAACTGATTTAAAATGAATTCTGGAGAGATTTTTTCGTGGCGTCTGTGTGTACGTATGTTTGTCTGTATCTCGCATAATTCAAAAATGAATAGTCTCAGAACGTGGAAATTTTGTACATAGGACTGCTATAATATGTATTTGTGCATCTTCCGTTTCTGTTGCAATCTGGCGCGTCAAAAATCTATATATATATACATATATATACATATATATATATACTCACTCTGTTACTCGGTTCAGTGAGCTTAGTTTTTTTAGTCTGATATGTTGGTAAATTGCGCATTTTTTTACTTAAAAATAATTGAATTATGTTGTTCCTATCTTTCGGTTAAAGTTTTTATACCTTTAATTAATTTGCGTGGTATAGACGTAGAATTATGAACAATTGAAATGTTGTTTAAGTGCGGCTAAGCCTAATTTTTTTGCCACAGCAGCCATATTTGTTTACTTTTGAAACGTATCGGAATAGTGGATTTGTTGCCAATTAGAGAAATAAAGCTTCGCAACAACAATTCGTCTTCTTTTAATATTGCGAATTAAATTATGCTCAATTCATTCTCGAATTATCTTAAGTTATTAAATTATTCCATTATTATACTCAGCATAACTTCCACAACAAAGTCGGTCAGTTTCTACGCCTTCAGTGTTTTTTTCTGAGTGAAATCAGAAGCAAGCTTTCAGTTTTGAGCACCGAAAAATCTGCCTTCTTGCCCGCTGGACGAATTGCTTTATTTTGCTTAGAAACTGTAATTTTAACTGTAAAAAAGTTTTAATTGTTTTAACTGTATTTGATGTTTTATGTTTTTTATACTTTTCAATTTTTAATATAGATATTTTGAGTTTTTATGTATTTTTGCCTTCTCGCGAAGTGAGAATTGAATTAATTGAATGAGGAATATATCTGTGATGAAATTCGAGGAAATAAGTTTAAATAAAATGGCAGGAAAAAATGCGTATAACTTAATATTCGGTACAAGGAAACCATGTGGTGTACACATCAGATTTTTTCAATAAATATATTGTTGCGAAAAATTCGGCGGTTGCGCCTGTATGTAAGCTTTCCGGCATAGCACTAGGGTTGCCATAAAATAGTGTATGGTAGGGTTGCCATATTGGCGACTTTATCGCCCATTTGGCGACCAAATAGGCGATATCCCATGGTCCAATCGGGAAGCTTCTAGAATAACTTCCTGTCGAGATATTTCTCAAAACGTGTGGAACTTAAAGAAAAGCTATATAAACCCTTGCGTTTCTGAGAGTGTGAGTAGTAGTGTGATTAAGATTGTGGTTGTTGTGAGAGTTGTGAGAACAGCTGCTTACCGTGAGTGCTAAGCTACGCGAGAGTTTTGTGAATGGAAAGCGATGGAGATAGTGCTTTGCCGTGAAGCTACCTTTACAGTATAGCTTGACAGTGTATTGGTGATTGTTCCACGGTGTTTATTATAAGTTTAGTGTTGCCGTGAAGCTACCTTTACAGTTACAGCCTGAAGCTGTGTTGCTGATTGTTTCAGCATATTTATTGTAGATTTTCGACGCTTTTAAAGGTAATTTTGGAACTGTGCTGTAAATAGTTATTCTTGTAAATAAATTGTGCTTTTTATTGTTTTGCATCGTGTTTTCATCGGATACTCTCAAATCCACGAACCCGTATAACGCAACAATATCTATGCATGAGACGTGTTAAATTTTTAAAGAAATTATTAGCCTTTTCAGATATTTGTTAGCTCTAAAGAAATATGCTTCGTTAATTACTTCCATTTGCTTGCAGTTTACCCTCATTTTCATTTCCAGCTCCGCATACTTTCGTTATTTCAACCTTTTCCAGAAATATGTAAATGAAAGATTAAATGATGGAATTTAGGAAGAGTGTGAACGTGATTGATTGGGAGAAACTAAGACTTTTTTATTTTAAGCCCAACGTTTTTTGTTGATTGGCAGACGATTTGTTGAAGGAGCTTCAAATCTTAGCTTATGTGAAAAAATAAGTAACATGTACTGAGAATAAGTAACACATAATGCAATTTAGAATAAAAAGTGAATATAAAGTTAAAGATTAATTTATTAATTACATAGCCGACAACCGTGCAAGTATGTGCCTCGAAGTCGAGTTTTAATGGTTGTCATAGAATGATTTGTTTTTTTTTGGGGGGGGGGGGAGGAATTGTTTGTCCGTTTGCACCTTACAGTAATCTCTGTTAATGGTAAGTTGCAAATAAGCATGTTGAAGCTTAAAATAAGTTTGTTATTTATTTTTTTACAAGTTGTATGTTTAATTTTTCTTCCTTGTTTACTTTTTCTTGTCCAAGTTGCATGTTCAGTTCTTCTTGTCTGAGGAGGTAATTTGTAAAAATAGCTAAACATAAAACTTATATAATATGAACGAAAAATATATCTGTTCATTACAATGGATTACAATGGAAACGCGTGAGTGATAAAGGCAGAATTAGTCAATTATGTGATATACTGAAAAACTAAGTCTGTAGTTCTATTTGTATAAATTAGGTGACGATTTTTCAACAAATATTAATTAGATAAATTTAAAGTGATATTTAAAAAAAGATACAAACATAGTGGAAGACAAAGAACACTTGTATATACGTTTCTGATAAAGCCCTCATATTCCTTAATTTTGCTTTGTTTAATTTTCCGAAATATAGATATAGGGTTGTGGGGTTTTACTTATTTAATTCAGTGTTCAAAACCTTGAACCCAACAAAGCACTAGTAAGCGAATAATCGCTTAAGTGTGTGAGCAAACACGTAAGACTTAAGAAGGGTTAACTACCCTTTATTTCTCAGAATAATTACAACCAACTCCTAACCTGGAGTATACAGCAAAGCCTCCACTTGGGCTTGAACTCAAATGAATAGAAAATTAAACTTAACTAGCTTAACTAAGCCTAACTGAAGATCATTTGCCCCGAAGCTATCAGGATTCTAAGTAGTTGGCCCCTAAATATTAATTAATTCGGCGAAGCCTAGCAAGGGCTAAAGTATGGCCGAGCGTAGTAATATCTAAAAGAGACGTAGTCAAGAGGCAAACACGCGCTAGGAAATATCTAATACTGAGAAGAGATACAAAGGCCACTGTAACGAAAGTATGCTTGCTGATTTACGTTGAGTGTTAATGAGATTTTGCCTTTAAATGACTTTCCTCCTGGAAATACGTATAACGTTTTGGGTACTCATACTTCAGCTGCTGATGAAAAAGAGACTTTGATCAGATATGAAAAAAAATTATTATAAGTCAGTTGAAAAATTTCCGTCACATATCTGAATTTGACGACAAAAATGGTGCCAAGTCACGTCTTTTGATATGTGCTAAAAATAATGGAAAATTTTGTCCTCGGTATAATGAACATAGTGAAACTCACAGCCGACTATGTATATTCGACATTTGCATTACTCTATATTATTCTATACGAAATGTACGATATTTCATGTATATTCCGTACTATTCGTATATGTATTGTATATGTTTCGCATATATTTCGTATATAATACGAAATATATGTGAAATATTATATACGTATTATATCGTATTATATACGAAATACATGCGAAATATATGGATTGTATAATATTATAATATGGATAATATATATCATATACGAAATATATTTCGCATTATTATGTACGAAATATACGATATCGTATATAAATACGATATTTATATTACTACATATTTGATATTTACATTACTCTGTGAGTCTGCATTTGTTGATTTCTAACTTAATATATACGGTATTTCTCTCGCCTTCTTAAGCATGTCTTCCTGGTTTAATATTTTGCACATTCGGCGCGTATTCGAGAAGTCCGACGTTCCAGCCTCGGCAAGGACACTGCTAATTTTTATATCTCCTACTTTAAAAAACAACCTAATGTCTCTACAAATATATGGACGTTAACTTATTATTTACAGCAACACTGAAAAAAATACACTAAGCTCATTCGCAATGTGTTACTAATTGCTGTCTCTTCTGAGCTGATTCGCTTTTCTGAGCTGACCTCATAAGCTATTTCTCCCGCCTTCTTAGCAGGTCTTCGTGGTGTAATGGTCAGTACACTCGGCGCATATTCGAGAGGTCCATCTTTCGAGCCCCGGTTAGGGCACTGCTCATTTTTCACATCTCCTGGTTCTAAATAACCTGATGCCTCTACAATCTCAATTATTGACTAAACCTGCCGTCTTCTACATAAACCTGATTTTGAAAGGAAGAACAAAAGACAGCAGAACTAATTCAAATCTGCATAACTTTGGTCTCCCGAAAAGAGCTCTCTCTAAGCGCAAACATACCATGATTGATGGACTCTGGAAAGTAATGGAAGAGGAATGGAAATCAATAGCCCCGCAAATTTTATGAAAAGCCCCTCTATTATGGAAATTAAAATACGGATTTATAGAAAAAAAGTCTATCAGATGGAGCATATATAAAGTACTCTTTGTATTTTAAGTATCAATTAAACGGCCCAAAAACTGTTCTAAAAATTTATAAACACCACCTTTATGTTATCAAAACTAAGTTGCTTTAATCACGTGATAAGGTGAGGGGTGTAAATTGCACAAAAGAAATTGTTTAAACTGCGTAATTTCAGTTGATGAAGCTTTGTTGAAATTCTGTGAGGGGGCGAGGAGAGATATTTAAATTTTACTATATGAAGGATAATGAGAACCTAATAACTTTCGTAAAATAGGTAGGACGAAAAATATTTTAAATTCACGAACTAAATCACTTTGTTTCTATTTTAAGATCCATGCAAAGTTTAGAAGCACCTCATTTACAACCTAAGATAATCCGTAAGAATCATTAATTCATTCTAAGTACCGAGTGGGGAAAGATAATGGACAATTACAGCTGGTATTACGCACCAAAGAGAGAATAGAAAGACGGATTACATTTAAATTTATTTCTGATGTTTTAGCGCCGTTGTTACACAGGATTCCATTTCAGCTTTCGCTCGAGGTGAACTGGGGGGCGAGGATAATTATCTATACGTAGAGATATGATATGATGTTTGATGACAATATGATGTTTCATTAAGCTTTGTTTAATGGTAATAAAAGCTTATTTTGAACTGAGAATTTTCCTTATCGCTATTCACGTTATCATAAATTCGCGAAATTATAAGATATGTTAAAAGAATACTGTTACATTTAGATCCAGCAATAGAAATAAAAGCTTAGCTTGCTCTCAAAATGAAATTATTAATACAATTACTTATACCTTTGTGTTTTAGATGCGTACCGAAACCTAAGCATGTGGAATGCATTTCTACATTCCAAAAGAGTGTAAGGTATATTTTAATTTTATAGCAGTTTTTTTAATTTAATTGTGCTTTCCTGTCGTTCCTCATTTCAACTTACAACTCCCTACTGGAATGAGATTTTAGAATCGCGTTGAATGCAAATGTGTTAGAAGTAGTATTTAAGGAAAGTTCGCCTTACTTTGTGAGAGAGTAGAAATCCTGAGCAGCGAGTGTTTGCCTTCGGGCTAACTCTCTAGAAGTTGTTACGCTTGGCCATATATTACGTGCCTTTTGATATTCGCTGGCTAGTTTAAATTAAGGACCAAGTATGTTAGATATATGTTCGCTTCAGCTAAGTCTCTTAGATAGCTATAGTTGGTTCTTATTTCTTATTTTAATTTCAAGTTGGAGTGGAGGCTTTGTTGTAAGCCCGAATAAGGGACCGATTGTTCATCTTATTTTGATTGAAATAAAGGGTAGTTAACCTTTTTGAGTTTACGATTCCTGTTACTTGAACGAAACGATAAGTCGCTTAACAAATCACTCGACATTTACTTAAGTAGAATAAGAGTGAGAAACTCTGCAAGGGGTCTAATTTATTATTAACACCGGAATCTTATCTACTGGAATGCAGATTTTAGTTCCCTCTACAACTAATCTAACGCAGAGTGATTAAAGACTGTCGCTAACAAGAGTGTAAAAAAAGATCAACGCCTCAAATAGAAGGTATCACCTATTACGTCATCTACAGTAACAATTATTCCAGGAATAACAGGTGGACATTTAGTGAGACTGTGTAGTGCTGGAATGCATCAACAACAAGAAAGAACATATATTGCAAACAGAGAAAAGAAGAAAGTGACTTAGTGAGAACGCCGGGAAAATAACGATTTGGCACTGGAGGTTACCTGCACACCACTAATTCTGTTCGAAGCTAATACGATTTGAATGTTTGCAATCATGATATGTGCTCGGAGCAGGACATACAAAACCTGTCAATTTAAAGTCCTTTTTTGTGAATCTTGAGACAATGGGAAATACACTGCTGGCCACCCAAATTGCAACACCAAGGAAGACAAGAGATATCACAACAAAATTTATTTAGTAGATAACATGTTGACCAAGTATCAATTGACTAAATTTATAGACTTCTGTGAAGAGTGGTTCCTTCCAGAATCAGTAGCCAGAGTAGCCGCCATTGTTGGAGATCACTGCTGCCACACGCCTCGGCATTGATTCAAAGAGACTTTGGATGGGCTACAGCAGACCAAGCAGCTTCCACACGTTGCCAAAGTTGATCTAGTGTGGCAGCTTGGGATGTAATTTGGGTCAATCGTTCAGCAACCATGGACCACATGTTTTCTATCGGCGAAAGATCGGTAGAGAGAGCCGGCCAGGGAAGCAATTCAATTTGGTGATTGACGAAGAACCCTTGGGCAATGCGTGCTTACGTGTTTTTGTGGGCAAGCCCTGAAGGTAAGGAAGGACAACTGGCTCCAAGACATCGGAGATGTAGCGGTGGCTGTTTAAAGAACCAGCAATGCGTACTAAAGGAGTGCGAGAGTGATATCCAATACCGCCTCATACCATAATACCCGGTGCATAACGCAGCTGTTCAGCATCCTCTCTCCACGGTGTCTCCAGACTCGAATCCGAACATTGTAGTGTTGCAAACAGAAGCGTGACTCGTCTGTAAAGACAATTTCATTCCAGTCTGCCGTCCACATCCTTCTTTCATAACACCATTGGCGCGGAGACGTCTGTGGTTCTGCGTCAAGGGTAGACGAAGCAATGGACGTCTTGCGGACAGACCACTCTGCTGTAAACTGCATCGAAATGGTACGCGCAGACACTGGATGTGCTGTGCTATGGTTCGTGATGTGACTGAGCGATCCGTCACTGCCATGCGCAAAATGTTCCTGCCATCACGTGAAGCGGTGCACTGAGGTGGATGCGATCGAACACGTCGGTCCGTCGTACCCTCCTGCATCCAACGTCACATATCCGCGTTACAGTTATTTGGTTTCGTCCAACACGACTACCGATTTCCCTGAAAGATAATTCACACTCTCGGCAGGCCCCTATACTTTCTCTGTCGAACTCGGATACTTGATCAAACGATGATTGCAGTTTACTACGAGGCAGAATTGATCGTTTTTTTGAAAAAAAACCATAAGAAAAACACAATTGCCGAACTTGAAATCGTTGAAAACTCCAAGCCTTAAATAGCGCTTTGAAGTGGCGCCACGGGCGCGCGTGATGTGCGTCTGCGCTGAAATTCTAATCATCTGCATATCTCACCTCCGCTAATGCATGTTGTAAAAATCATATTATTTGCATGCTTCCTTCAGGGTGTTGCATTTACGGTGGCCAGCAGTGTATACAACATTGCCGTACTCTTCTTTGGCAGAGGTTCCAGTAATCCCACGAGTCACTTTATATATATCCCCAAATCTGTAAACCTTCCTTTGGCTCTGTGCTTAACTAAGTCTTCAATGAAGGAAGCTAAATGTATCGATTAAGTGACGAAAGTAGTACTCGTATGCCAAGTTTAATTAAAGTGATAAATATGTTCTGCATTAACACAAAATATGTTTCCGACTTATACATGCTAAAAAAGCTTATTATAATTAAAAACAAATAAATAAGAGATTTAATCGTTTAATTGACTTCATGAAATGTGATTTTTTGCGAATTCTTTTATGTGCTGACAATTATAAATCACTGCTTTCAGATTTCCTATGACTGCGTAAAGAAATATACTTGACAAATAGCTAAATACTAACTTTCCGCATTCAAAGCTTTTGTAGCAGTTTAATTTATCCTGTTCTGATGAAAAGAGGATGATATGATGATTTTGTCTTTATTAATGAAACGTTGCATTGATTAATTACATTTTGCTATTGAACTCCTGCTTCTTTTCTCGGAGCCCTGCTGTCTAGTCTAGTAGTCATTTGTAAATCTGCTATACGAAAAATCATTTTGTTGATGCACATAGAATTTCGTAATTTCTTAAATCTAAATATTTGATGTTTTTATTGTATCATCTTGTTTCAGGAATAATTAGTCTCATACTTTTCTGAAACTTGTTGGATGTACAGTAAACATCTTTAAAGGCTCCAACAGCTATCTCATAGTAAGCGAATCCATCGCTCTTCACAACAATATCATCCAAACTTAATCAAACACGAGGCTGCCTACCAGGATAATGCGTTGACATATCAACATGAAATCTAATGTTCAAAGCATGTTAACACCGATGGTCAGATCATACGCAGATTATTTCATACTCTAACGATGCTGCTTTCATTGTCCAGGGAAAAGCAAGATCTGAACTAAAGATGCATGGGACATACATCTGTCAACAATTCCATAATCTAAGCAGTGCCCTGAAACTTGTAGCATTCATTATTTTAATTAACCAAATTATTTTTAGTTTGAACTTTCCTATCGATATCTCAAAGTTTCAGTTGCTGCCCGAATTTAGCGCGAGCGAAATATTTATGCAAATCGCATATATCTGTTAGCAGTTAAAAGGCAGGAGTTAACGAGGGGAAAAACAGTGCCTTGGATTTATCGCCGTAAGGCTGTGCGCGCCAAGATTTCCTCTGTCTACTGAAAGTTCGCCTTTATAGGCATTTGCAATTACTAGTGTTTGCTAGTGAAATTCGCATTGTTGCATTTCACTAAGAGTAAGCTTCCCTCGCCGTCCTACGTAGAATTAAGTTAGGGAATTGAATTTGTTAACACACTTTATTTTCATATTATTTTAGTTCAGCCCAAGTAGTGGCTTACTCTCAATTTGAAGAGTTGTAAATATTTGAATTAAAGGGTCACTTTTAAACCCTCCTTCTGACTTTGTAGTTTCTGCAACACTAAAGGACATAGCCTAGATCTGCTCACTGTCCTCCACATAAGGTTTCACAGTTTATGCTCACGAAAAGAGTCAAGAGATTGAAGGAGAAACCTTACACTGGCGCCCGAACAACTAAAAGGATGGAAGGAAGTTGGAATATGCCTACTACATCCCAAAATCCAGCTGCAATGCCTGATGGATTTGGATTCATAGTGGAAACCATCAGAGCAGCCATGAAGCCGGCAGTAGTTTTTGATGCCAGAGGACCTGTGAACACATTCCTGGAAAAGTTAGAAGCGCATTTTTTGCTGTATCCAGTTCCGGAACATCAGAAGGTCATATTAGCGACAGGAGCATTGAGGGGCCAAGCAGCGACCTGGTATAAGTGCATCGGAAAATGTCTGCTGGGAGAACCAGGAACGCCGACTTACACGTACGAGAATTTTAAACTAGCAATTTTGGGAGCGTTTCCTGTGGTTAGAGACCGTGCGAAACTCGAAGCTGAGTTGTTTAGCAAGTATCAACAGCGGGTGGACGGACTATCGGAATTTATTTTGAGAAAAATACAAGTCTTTAAATTATTGTATGGCACGAGGCCGGACCCGGAGATTATCCAGATAATCCTGCCCAGATTGTTACCATCTATACAAGATTTCATGGAACTAAGAAATCCCTCGACGCTGGACAAGCTGTTTGAACTCGCCGTACAATTCGAGAGCCGGCGAGCGGCCGAAAATCAACGGAGACAATCGTATGAACAGCGGCTGCAGGGGAACCAGAATGCCGAAGGAAGAAACAGACGATGGCCGAGAACTACTGGTACCAGTCAAAATGCGAGCGGTCAACCGCGCCAAGTACAGCGCCAACAAAATAATTCCAACTACGGAAGAAAATCATTCTCCCCAGGCAGAAGCCAGCAACAGAAGAAAACACCCGCAAAGCATTTAAACTACTAAGGAATATTGCGGGGAAGGGGGTGCAATGTTCCGAGGAGAAGAAAAATCCCTCTGAAGTACAGCTAAATACGGTCATGGTGAGAAACATTGAATTACCGAGACTGCAGTTACTAATTAACAACGTACCCGCTACAGCTCTGTTGGATACCGGCGCTCAAGGAAGCTGTTTGGCAGAAGAATTTTTTAAGAAGCACTTTCGTAGATATCGTCTGCATAGCGTGGAAGGAATGAAGGTGGTAGCAGCCCAAGGAAAAACGTGTCAATGCATGGGAAAAATCGAGCTGTACATCAAAATCGGCGAAGAACAAAAAAAAATTATGTTTCTTGTAGTGAAGAACCTCCAAGCATCGGTTATTTTAGGAACAGATTTCTTTGCAGCTGTGGATGCGAAAATCGATTTTGAAAACTCCACCTTGCAAGTAACCATGGACCCAGTTAAAAAGAAATCAACACCTCCCCCTGAAGTGGATTTAAGCCATCTAACGCCCGAAGAACAGGACAAGTTTCGGGAGTTGGTAAGTAATTTCGCTGATTTATTTGATGATATTCCAGGATTCACCCAGATCGTAGCACACGAAATTAAATTAACTACGGATGAACCTATACGTCAGCGTCCTTACAAGTACGACAAAGTTAAGGAGGAAATAATAAAATACCATATTGATGAAATGTTAAGAAACAAAATAATAACTCCTATTTCTAGTGCATATGCGAGTCCGGTTGTTTTATGTAAGAAAAATAATGATTTGCCGTTAACTGATCCATTAAGGTACAGGTTCGCTATTGACTACAGAAAGCTTAATAGTATAACAAAATTTCCAACTTACCCACTTCCGGTAATTGATGAAATTCTAAGAAGTATTAAATCGACAAAATACATAACCACCCTAGATTTGACATCCGGATATTTTCAGATAAGCATAAAGCCGGAAGATGTTCACAAAACAGCATTCATAACAAAATACGGTACATATGGCTTTTTGCGTATGCCTTTTGGATTGTCGGGAGCCCCGGCCACGTTTCAGAGGTGCATGGACAAAATTTTAAGGCCGGTAATAGGAAAAAGTACATTTATTTATCTTGACGATATAATTGTTACTTCAGAATCGCTGGAAGAACATATTAAAGACCTTCGAGAAGTCTTTACTCTTTTGAAAGATGCAGGACTTAAAGTGAACATTAAGAAATGTAAATTCGCGGCAAAAGAACTCAAATATTTAGGGTACAAAATTTCTCAAAGGGGGATCGAAACAGATAAATCTAAAGTTATAGCAGTGAAAAATTACCCAATTCCGAATACAGCCAAAAAGTTAGCGACTTTCTTGGGTATGTGCTCATATTATAGAATTTTTATTAAAAATTTCGCAGAAATTGCTGAACCATTGTTAAAGTTGAGAAGGAAAAGAGTTCGTTTTGCGTGGTCTTCAGAAGCAAACGCCGCGTTTGAGAAGTTAAAAGAATCTTTAATTAATGCACCGGTTCTAAAGTTCCCAGAGAAAGACAAGGGTCTAGAAATTTATGCAGACGCATCAGATTACGCAATCGGAGCCGTGTTAACACAAAATAGAAAAGCGATTGCCTTTTTTAGTCGTACATTGAATGATACGCAAAGAAATTATTCGGCAACGGAGCGTGAAACTTTAGCAGTGCTCGCAGCTGTTCAAAAATTTTGTGTATATTTTGGGAGTTCTCCCGTAACAGTATATTCAGATCATGCGGCAGTTACCAGATTATTTTCAGGAAAGAATCTTTCGCCACGCTTAATTCGGTGGACCCTAAAGTTGCAAGAATTTAATCTCATTATCAAACACACACCGGGAAAAGACAATGTAGTGGCCGACGCATTATCTAGAATAAAGTTAGACGAGAACGGCGAGAAAGTAAAAATAGCGATGCTTCAGGCAAAGGTCATTGACTCTCGAGAGACTGTAATAGAAGAAATTGCTAGGGATCCCGAATTCGGAAATATTTATAATTATTTAAAAGACCCAGATAACTTCCAGCATATAGACATTAATGCAATACGAAGCAGAGCACAGAACTATGAAATCATTGATGGTCTCTTATTTTATACTAAAGTTACGAATCAAAATAGTGAATACAGACCAGTCATCCCGGCCAAATTAATTTTAAGTATCTTGCAAGAGCTCCACGATTCGCCTGTCTCGGGCCATTTTGGAATTAGAAAAACAATACAACGCGTACGCGAGGCGGTATATTTTCCGCAATTACAAAAGATAGTTAAAAATTACTGCCAGACTTGTCACACGTGTCAGATAAATAATGACGTAAATTTCCGCCCGGCCGGGTTATTAACTAGTATTGAGTCTAGGTTCCCCAATGAAATAATTGGTATTGACCTCTTAGGCCCCTACCCCAGGAGTCATGTAAATAAGGCACGATTTTTATTAGTCATTGTGGATCATTTCAGTAAATGGGTTGAGTTGATACCACTTAAGCGGGCTTCAGCAAAAGTCGTTGCAGATTCGTTTTTGAACAAATATATTTTAAGATATGGATGTCCAGCGAGGGTGATTAGCGATAATGGTCCCCAGTTTGTAAGCAGTACATTTAAAATGATGTGTGACAAGTTGGGCATTAAGCATATGAAAATGGTACCCTACCGCCCACAATCAAATATAGCGGAACGGGTAAATAAGAATATTGTAAAATTGATTAGAAATTATGTGCAAAAGCACCATTCTAACTGGGATGACTGCGTCGAAGAATTTGCATTCGCCCTCAGAACGGCTAAGCACGAGACAACGAAGAAATCCCCCGCCGAATTGTTTTTGGGCAGGAAGATAATGACCCCCTTAGATAAATTATTTTATGTGAAAGATAGAGCGCCGGAATTTCAAATGGGTGAAATAGAAAAAATGTTGAAGGAGGCAGAAAAGTGCTCCCGGGAAGCGCAAAAGAAACAAAAGATTTACTACGATTCAAAAAGAAGAACCGTAGAATATAAAGTGGGGGAGGAGGTGTTGAAACAAGCCCACGCACTTTCATGCGCAGCAAAAGATAAGGTCGCAAAATTTTGCCCAAGATGGCATGGTCCTTTTGAAATTACAAGAATAGTTGAATGCCGTGCATATTTAAAGAATGAGAAGGGCGAAGAGACTGTGGCAAATTTCGATCAAATTAAACATTATTATCGAAGAGCTAATAATAATATTTTGAAAGACATGTTGCAGGGTCCAGCCTCACAGAATTTTTCTAAGATTCAAGAGCCCCAACCAGGTCCCTCAAAAACAAGAGAACCCAGTTTGAAAAGGAGGTTACCAGAAGAGAGGAAGCCGCAGCCGAAGAAAAGACCACCCCAAAAAGAAAAAAGGACAAACGCTAAGCAACAGTCTCAGCAACCAAAGCGTCTAAGGAAGGAACGTCCAAATGAAAACACTATGAAAGCTCCACCACTACGGAGGGAACAGAACGGCGAGAAGCGAGCCGCCGAAGGTGCCAACCCACAACGAAGGAGCCTACGAGTGCAGGAGAAGGAACGAGCCAGTCTGGAGAGGGAGCAAAGACTTCAGCACAAACGGAAAGCGCCACCCACCATTCGTCCCAACAAGGTGTTTCTGGAGGAAAGAAGATCGACCAAACGAAAGGCAGCCCCAGAGTTTCAATCTAGGAGTAACAAGCAAAGAATAGCCCAAGCCACAGTATATCCAACCTTTCAGGAATGGACAAAAAAACGCCTAAAAGACTGGCAGAAAGATAAGTAGATTCTTTATTTTCTTTTAAAATTCACACAGTTATGTTTCTGATTTAAGTGCAAGTTGCAGATTTAAAAGGGAAGTTACCCGAGTCAAAAGCCGGTTGCCGAAAGCGTAAAGGACACGCTTGAAGGAACAACTTAATTATGCAGCGGAAGAAATTCGAGAGTTCAGTTGAAAAACTGTGAGACTTCGTGAAATGTTCTTTGTAATCCAGAACATGGGATTCATCGATTTTAGTCAAAAGACTCTCTGTAAATAGGAAATTGAATTGTGTTAATTAAAAGCAACTAGTACGTAAGTTGTATAGCAAAACTGTTGTATTATATTTTTCTATGTATAAATAATGAATGCATTTAATGTAAAACTGTTTTCTATGTAATGCATGATTTGTTGTAAGCCTTAAGCACTGGTTTTGTTTATATCGAATATTTTGGAAAAGCGTAAAGGATACGCAAGTTAAAATTAAAATGTAATGTAAAAGCGTAAAGCGCGCTAAATTAGAAAGTGAATATATAAGTGTTATTTAACGCAATGAGCATTTAAAGAAAATTTGAATTGAAGATTGAAAGAATGAATTATATGTATGAAATGCAATTGAAATGTTTGAATGTTGTACGTAGTGTTCTCTGGTTTCACACAAAAGTTTAAAGTTCATTTCATGTTAGAACCTCAGGGCATTTCAGATTTGTTTTAGGGGAAGTCTGAGGTCTTGAAAGTCGAAGAATTAACCCCAATAGAATTGAAGTCAGGTGGTAGTTGTGAACACTTGACAAAGTAAAACTGCGTGTTTTTCACAAACACCACATTTGGCCAGAGAACAAGGGGGAAGTTTTAAAAATGAATGAGTGTAAAATGAATGCGTTTGGCGAAAAGCGCTAATAGAAATTAAAAAACGCGAATACCTAAAGCGCGAATAAAAGTCATTACGGAAAGCATCAGAGGAAGGGAATGTTGTACTTTTCAGGTGAAATGTACTTATAACATGAAATTAAAATTTATTTCCTTCCAGATTGGAAGGAACCAGATAGTATCCAGCCAAATTCCTGATGGATCTTTTTGATGTGAAGACGGAAAAAGATATTCTATGTTAAAATATCTAAGACACAAACAGAGAGTTAAACTAAATTTAAAACTTACAATTGTAAAGGATGGCGAATAGGAAGGAAAATTTAGATTTAGAATTTAGCATCTTCACTAAAAGCCGATTTTAGGCTACTTAGTTTCAGACTACTAAATTCTGGGAGCAACTATGTAGCATTCATTATTTTAATTAACCAAATTATTTTTAGTTTGAACTTTCCTATCGAATTCTCAAAGTTTCAGTTGCTGCCCGAATTTAGCGCGAGTGAGATATTTATGCAAATCGCATATATCTGTTAGCAGTTAAAAGGCAGGAGTTAACGAGGGGAAAGACAGAGCCTTGGATTTATCGCCGTAAGGCTGTGCGCGCAAAGATTTCCTCTGTCTACTGAAAGTTCGCCTTCATAGGCATTTGCAATTACCAGTGTTTGCTAGTGAAATTCGCATAATTGCATTTCACTAAGAGTTAAGCTTCCCTCGCCGTCCTACTTAAGCTAAGTTAGGGATTTGAATTTGTTAACACACTTTATTTTCATATTATTTTAGTTCAGCCCAAGTAGTGGCTTACTCTCAATTTGAAGAGTTGTAATTATTTGAATTAAAGGGTCACTTTTAAACCCTCCTTCTGACTTTGTAGTTCTTCAACACTAAAGGATATAGCCTAGATTTGCTCACTGTCCTCTACATAGGGTTTCACAGCTTATGCTCACAAAGAAAGTCAAGAGATTGAAGGAGAAACCTTATAAACTGACTTCCTTAAAGAAAAAGGTCGGAACTTACAGTCCCTGAAAAGGAGTCAATCACATTATCACAACAAGAATTACAATAAACTGGACTATAATTAAAACTCTTAAAGGATTCAGGTATCTGGGCATTAAGTAAGAGCAATGTATGTTGTATGCATGTTGGGTATCCCATAGCAGAGAGTTCAAACAACGGATCAGCTACCACTCACAGAAGCTTCATCAATTTTAAGATAAACAATGAGAGTAAGGCCACAGTTACAAAACTACACAGTCCAGTCACATTAATGTGACCACCACGTACTTTCCATGTCAGAGTTAAATAACCAATCACAGAAGGCAGGTGGCAGCACTGTGCAGTTGAGCGTATATAAAGGGTGTGTGAGGGCTTCGGAAAACATTTCAATCGTTGGCGTAATGCAGAAACGAAGCGATTTATCCGACTTCCAAAAGGGCATGATCATTGGCTTTCGGGCCAAGGGTGGAAGCATTTCCGAAACGGCTGAGTTTGTGAACTGTTCGCGTGCCGCCGTGGTAAAAGTGTACCGTGCATGGCAAAATGGGACTGTCCAAAATCAGCGACGTGGCAAATGTGGTGCACCACGGGCCATAGATGACAGAGGCGAACGACGGTTGCGGAGATGCGTTCGGGCAGATAGACGGGCTACCGTTGAGCAACTGACCACCAAAATGAACCAAGGGGCTACCAAAAGTGTCTCCCAAAGTACTATTCAGCGAACATTGCTGCGTCTGGGCCTCCGAAGCAGACGCCTGGTTCGTGCACCTATGCTGACTGCTGTTCATCGACGGCGAAGGCTAGAATTTGCACGCCAGTACAGCAGCTGGACGTCCACTGAGTGGCGACAGGTTGCGTTTTCGGATGAATCGCGTTTTATGCTCCATCGGACAGATGGACGTTGGCGTATAAGGCGTGAAACCTCTGAAAGGAACCACCCTGCAACCATTGCCGGAACGGTCCAAGCTGGAGGCGGGAGCATTATGGTCTGGGGAATGTTTTCCTGGCATTCTCTAGGTTCACTGATCATTGTGGAAGGCACAATGGATCAATACAAGTACGCATCTGTCCTTGCGGACCATGTTCACCCCTACATGCGCATTGTTTTTCCTCAGGATGATGGCATCTTCCAGCAGGACAATGCGAGGTGCCATACAGCTGCCAGTGTACGTGCGTGGTTCGAAGAGCACCAGGATGAGTTTACCGTCCTCCCCTGGCCAGCAAACTCACCTGACTTAAACCCAATCGAGCATCTGTGGGACCATCTCGATCGAGTTGTTCGCGCCATGGATCCTCAACCGCGTAATCTAGCGCAGCTGGCCACGGCATTAGAGTCGGCATGGCTCAACATCCCAGAGAACACCTTCAGGGACCTATGTGACTCTCTTCCTGCACGTCTCGCAGCAGTCCGCTCTGCGAAAGGTGGTTATTCTGGCTTTTGACAGATGGTCACATTAATGTGACTGGACTGTGTATTATCTTCTCCACTATCATTGAGAATATGATCACATAGGCGGCTTTAGTCTGCGCACGACTGTTGTAAAGGGGTAAAGGAAAGTCAAAACATTACTACATCCATCGGCCATTCGCTCTTAACATCACAAGGGCATTTCCTATAACCGCGACTCCGTCGTTTATGTCTTGGTAGGTCTTACTCACTACATCTTCGCATTGAACGAAAAGCAACTGTACTGGCAGTTATTCCAGCTTCGCAAGCCCTCAAGCTTCCTCAATGCTTTCTCAATGAATATCACAATCTTAACACATACAATAATGACATATTTACGCTACAAATACATCCAGCACTCGAGGGAAAATGAACGGACAAAACTAGTACTCAATCCATCTGAATGCAGACAACATACCTAACGATAACATCCCAACAATCTGTACGGATAGATTGCGCATTAATTGAAAAGGAGGCAATGCGCTTGTCCTGAAGCATGCATAAGGTATGTTACACCAACGGGAACAAAGATTCGACGACAGCTCAGTATTACAAGCAGAAGCTGTAGTCATATGACAACTTAGGTCAGAAGTCCTCATGTTGGGTTGAGTTGAGTCATTCAACTCATTTCCCAACAAACTCACTACCATCTACATAGACAGCATTTTAGTTCTCTCAGCCATTTCACCAAACTTTCTCCATAGTTACACAAATCTAGAGAAACTTACGTAAATAACAGTATCCTATTATATTCCCCTGGGTGTCGATGCAGAAACTAGTTTGAAAGTTCTTTTTATTAAATGTCACTTTATTTTGGTCTTTAGTCGAGCTGCTGGTTCACAATACAACATGACATTTAAGATATTTGATAGTCTCAACGTAAGATTTTCTTTTTTTATTTAAAAACAAAATTTGATATCTTTTTTGACTATTACATTATTTACGCTTTGGCGTTTTCTGTGATAATTTTCAAAATTTTCAACGAACTAACACAACTCAACACATTTCGACTCATCCTAGAAAAGACCTTTTTCATGTACCTGACCATAACAACTCTGTCTCATCTTAATCATCAATTTATTTGTTTATTTAACTTTTTCTATCTGTAAAGCTACTGCCTAGGATCTCTACTTAAGTCTCGACCATGGGGGTTAAATAATCAGTCTTCACAGGATTAGAACTTTCATTCAGTCGGGGATGGTTTCAGGCTTGTCGGGGACCGTGCTGGTACTCCCTTGGCTGTGGGTCAGCTACAGGTTTAGATTTCGTCGGTTGTCCTCGAGGGTTTAGCTCCCTTTGGTAAAGACTTGAGGAATGGCTGTCTTTGTGTCGTTTAATCTTTCTGGTGGAAGCGCAAGCTGTCCTCCTGTCTTTAAATACTGTACCAAGTTCAAATCCCAGACCATGTGTACTCGTTCCTCTGGATTGAGCGGGCGTGTTATGCTTCCTTGGTTCGACTCCAGGGGTTCGGGCGATTAGCCGTGTATGGCGGTCTCGAGCTAGCTAGGTCTGGGTGCCCCTTCTTCCTGGTAGTGATGGCCGCCTATTAGGTGCCTCCGCAATAAAATGACCACTACTTCCGGCCTTAGAAGTGGCCAGTGCTGTTATAGGCAAGTGCCCGCCATTGGCAAAAAATATTTAACAGGTAGTGAATGACTTTACAACTCCCCTTCACCTCTTTAAGTGAATCAACAGCGTAAGTGAAAAATTGCATTAACAATTAATTGTGAGATTTCTGAAGTGTATTTATATATTTTTTAGCGTTGTGACGGATTTAGATTCCTATATTTAAAAAAAGCAAATTACTTGAACACCGTTTTTTCGATTTTTCTTTTTTGGATGACTTATTTATTAGAAGATAAATAATATTTTAAAAACTTCTTGTTGGTTTCAATCACTCAGAGTAAATAAAATTAACATTTTTAATGGGATATACTTAATAATAAATTACATTTTTACTTCTTATTCTATAACTAGTACAAAAAAGACTTAATTCTTAGACTTCAAAGTTTTAAATTAGCGATTAAGTTCAATATAGGTCTTAAAAAGTCAGTACGCACAGAATGCACATGCCAATGTAAATGTCATTATCGATGACTTTTTAGCAATTCTCGTTAAACATTAAATTAAGAGATATATTTTAAAATTTTATACATTGTGGAATCTCGTGTTCTTTGGTAGCATGAGACGAGAACTCTAAGTGAATTATCACTATGTCTTGTTAAGTACCACAGAAGCTGAGAAAGGGAGTAACGGACTTTTTTATTTAACTCAAATAAAAGCCAACAGAAGGCACTACTCGTGCTTACAACCAGCATTTATGGCTTAAATCAAAAATAATGAATTTGTCTTAACTAAGTAAAAATAAGTTAGTCCAATGGCTATACAGACAGAGAACGTGCAAGCTGCCTCTGACCTAAAGTCGGTGTGACAATGGCAAGAATAAAGCAACGCCGCAGAATTATGCTTTCTTGAGAGTCAGTTAGCAAACATTAGTTTCAGGCAGAAGGATGCCAAACGTTGCTGCATTTCTCAAACGTGGCATCCCAGAACTCTTTTTTTCTTAACATGGGCCATTCACGAGCTACCTTAATCGGATTGGTTTCATGGAAAGTGACCATTGCATGTATGGTGAGATAGACTATGTATTTGATTGCCCATTTACTTTCAACTATCATCTTCAGAAGCCGACAGCTGAGGGTTGTTCTGCATGGGCAGCTAAAATTTTCGAAACAAAGCATGCAAAATCCTACCCCCATTCAGGCCTACACTGGTGTGAAAAGATTAAGGACGAAGTCGAAAAATTAGCATATCAGCTGAACGAAGAGGCAGAACGGACAGAAAGACCAATCTAGAAAGACCAATCTAGACCACCAAGAAAGGTGATGTACGGTAGCAAATGCGCAGATATGCAGGTAGACGTAATGGGGGAGTGTCTGAGTAGTATAAAGCATGTTGTCGGTGTAAGATCAGTATTTCTGGCAAAGAGATTGCACGCCGTATAGCAGATAAAATTACACCGAGTAGCTGCCTCAGCGATAAATGGCGAATAATCAATCTGTTAGACGACATCTGGATGCTTTCACCCGAGGTCGAATCATTGGGAAGGTGGAGGAAGGCCGCAGTGTGACAAGTGTGGCTGCAGAGTTCGGAATTGCTCACGGCATCGTTTCACGATTTTGGAGACAAGTGCAAACTACAGGAACAGCTATCCGGGGGTTTAGTAGTGGTCGTCCACGAGGAACCACACCCGCAGATGACCGGGTATATTGCCTTATAGGCCAGAAGAAACAGGCGGCAGACAGCGGGAGAAATCGTTAGACACACGACACAGGTGACTGGATGACCGATATCGCGTTTTACCGTGGCCAAAAGACTGCACGGTGGTGGTCTGTTTGCACGACGCCCTGTACGGTGTGTACCTCTAACGCCTGCCCATCGGAGAAGGCGTTCTGTGGTGCCGGGAACACCGGAATTGGAGAAACAATGAATGGGGACGAGTACTCTTTACAGATGAGAGCAGATTTAGTCTGAGTTGCGATTCTAGACGCATACACATCTGGACAGAGCGGGGAACACGCAATAACCCCTTCAACATCATCAAAAGGAACTGTTTTGGAGGTGGCGGAGTTCTCGTTCGAGCAAACATAATGCTTGGTAGCCGGACCGACCTTCATATCTCCCAAGGAGGTTCGTCACCTGGGACTGCTATTGTAATGAGGTTCTTCTTCCTTACATGCATCTTTTCACAAAGGCTATGGGTCCTCAGTTCCTCTTCATGGACGACAACGCTCCACTTCATCGCACAGTTACTGTCAAAGAGCTGTTGGAGAGTGAAGATATTGAACACCTGGATTGGTCGGCAAGGTCTCTGGATCTAAATCCTGTCAAGCATGTATGGAACTTACTAGGGAGACCCGTGGCAGCACATAACTTATCGCCAGTAACGATTCCGAAACTGCGATTGGTGCTACAAGAGGAACGAGCAGCAGTGTCTCAACAGCTCATTAACAACCACATATCCAGCATGCACAAATAATGTGAAACCTGCCTAGCAGTCAGGGAAGATCATATCCCCTATTAAAGACCAGATGTTTCTTGCTGGACACCCATCACAGGGATGTTTCGGCCTTCAGTCGCATTGCGCTCCATGCTACTTTTTCAATAAAGCTTCTTTTTATCCCTCTGATTTCTCTTTTAGTAAGTGTTGCTTACATTACTCATATCCTTACGTATTGGGGATCTTACGGTATTAAATGTGTTGATTTGGAAAGCTTTTGTACAAAGTTATATTGAAAAAACCGTCTCGTCCTTAATTTTTGCACACCAGTGTATATTTCCCAAGCTCTCAATACTAGAAGAGTAATTAGTTATTGCAGTCAGCCATATTGGAGTGTTTTCTAATTAGCAAAGAACTATGTTAAACCATTATATATAATTGTTTAATTCATTTAATATGGGAAATTAAATATATGAGAGAATTATTTAAGGATTGTAAGAACCATGATCCCCTACCTATTTTCATTTTTATGAATTTGCAAATTTTTTTTATAATATACAGAATCTCTCCTCAGAATCTGGATCTCTCCTTTCTCAGAATATAGGCTTAGTAAAAACGTCGCAAATTGCGTAGCAGTTTGTATGCCCTCTCCTACAGCGAAGCAGCCCGTATAATCACTACTTTAGCTTTGAATAAGAAGCACCTACAGGTAGGAAGTGTTTTTTTTCATTATTATTTGTTACAAAACCCCTCCATATGTAGCAATGTTTTACTTAATTCCCCTCAAAGGTCGCATTTATTTATCCATTCTTTTACTTTAGCAAAAAGTATTTTCATTTTAAGTACGCATTCGAACCTTGCCCTTATTTAGCCTTTAGATTTAACAATCAAATTTTTCGGTAAAAAATTTGAGCTTTACATTGTAATTAGTACAGCATTTTATTATTTTTATTATTTTTATTCTTGTCATTCGTTTTACCAATTTTATTGATATTTCTTTCGTCTGTAATTCATCCAATCTTTTCCCTTGATTATCAAAGTTTTATTTCAGCATTACATGTAAAATGTTTTCCTTGTAACGTTTGTTTCTGTTTGTGTCCGGACAACAAAAACTGGTAGGGAAAAGAGACCAACTCAATGAGAGCCTCAAACTTGTATAGATTTCTTGAATTACTGTATATAAAAAATTTTTAGAATTAATAACCATTATTCTAATTGACGATAGAGGTCTCAGTGAGTTGATCGGAATGAAACCGGTTCTTATTGTTCAGTTAATTGACTAATTGACTTGAAAGTTTAAAGCTTCAAAACATTTTTCCCTCGACAAGTTCTGTTTGGAGCTTTAAATAAAAAAGGATTAACTTTGGTTTTCACTGTTTTTGTTTTTTCAACCTTTACTTTTTCTGTTCCATATGTATATTATAAAATTTGCAAATTCATAAAAATGAAAATAGGTAGGGGATCATGGTTCTTACAATCCTTAAATAATTCTCTTATATATGTTTCATTTCCCATATTAGATGGTATAAAAAAATCTTGCAGCACTATGCGCAGATTTCTACTAGTTTTTCTAGTTTCTTCTCTCAACAACATATAGAAAATTTTTCAACTTTCTCAGTAATTGTTCAATTCATTATTTAGTTCATGTATAACAAATCATTTCTTCGCTTAGCTTCAGCATTCATTATCTACACTTGTAATTAGCATTAGTGGCTAATCTTTACGCACGAATCTGCAATTTTGCACAGGTAACTCGTCAATACCGTTTTAAGAAGGTGAACGCAACATGCATCCATAGATATGCCTGTTAATCTAAGTTTGCAAATTTTTTGTTTTTCAGAATTTTAACGCTTAAATTTTTTTCGTGCTGATTTCATCTTTACATCTGCAGGTGTATTTACACTTTGCGCTTATTATATGTGTGTGCGCAAATTACATTGTGGTACTATTACGGAAATGTCCTCTCCTTGTTGTTTCCTTTCTTGTTCCGGTTCTTCTTTCAGTAGTCCCCAATTCATATACTGAAGTTCCAGAGGCTACTACATTAAGATCTAGTTTGGTTTTCTTTAATTCCGCCGATGGGATCCAATAGGCTGATGAGCCCCTAACCACTTGGACTATTGTTCCCTCGATGGCGAGCAGAAAACAAAACAAGTCTCTAAGTGCTTTTTTATGAAAGTACATTTATTTACACGAGTCATTCTTTCGTATTTTCAGTTACATAACCATATATCTACAACAACTTGATTCGCCTTAATAAACAGGAATTGTAGGTTCAGTTTCTTTTTCTAAGTTATCTTATGTCGTATTCCAACTTGAATATGCTTTTGTACAAATTTAAATGATAAAATAGCTTAAAATAACTTTAAATGTTACACCATGGATACGAGTTAACGGAAAGTTATACGTGATCAAAATTCTTATGAAAATGCTTAAATAAGTTTTCGTCATATAAAATCAGGATAATAGTAAAAACCACTAACGTGCAAAGCTTAAGGAACAAATTTCTTTTTCAACATACAGGCATGAAATTATTGGAAAAGGCTTTTTGAAAACAGTGCAATAAAAAGCCGACTGTTTGACAAACAATAGACAATAATGGCCTAGCATATCTAACAAAGTTCTACAATAAAACTAAATTTCTACATGTGTGGTTAAGCGGTATTTCTATCTAACATTCAATTTAGTTTAAAGGGAATTTATTAGAATACCAAAACAAATTAATCTAATCTAGAATCTATTTAAAATCTAATTCGTCGGATTCAAGCTGCATCAAACAAATCGTATGCAAGTTACAAAGCTCACACTGTTTCCACTTAGCATTCTCTAAATCTTAAACCGATTTTCGTGTTGCCATTCAGACGCAGAGAAAAGTATCTGCTCAGACCGAAACATCTCGGCTCCCGTTGGACGGTTGTTCAACACCATTGGGAATGAGACTAGACTGATAATGGAGACAGTTGGACAAAAGATTCCATCCGATGCTCTAACGTCCAACGATTTGCACTACTCCACGTTCAAAAATTAAATGCAGAAATAAAGCGATGACTTAAAAATAATTTCTTTTTGAGGTGAATTTTAATATTTTACAATGATAAAGATTTGTTTTATGAAGTAGCAACAATAGATATTATTTTTATTTAAGATGATATACGAAAAGTTTCTATGAATTTTTATATTTATATCTGTGTATGTGTTTAATTAAAAAATTAAGGGTAAAATATTTTTCGTCTTATTTTAATCCAAAGTTTTCATACTGCGGTTTATTCATAGTCCAAAGGGCATTAGCCCAGAATGGCTATTCATTTCATTTTGGCATTTTCGTTGAATCACAGCAGAGTATCACTTTTCAAATTGTTGCCACCAAATGTTAGAGCCTTGCAATATATTTAAAGAAAATAAATAATGAAGAATCTGCATAAATGTATGTATGTTTCTCGCATTGTGATAAAACAACTGCACCTAAAGCCATCAAATTTTGAATAACGTAAACTTCCACTCAATATTTGCGTCTGGGAGCGATTATCGGAAATTCTGAAGATGTGCTCATTTAAGAACTGTTTCGCGATATTGCTGTTGAATTGAATTTTACGGTTTAAGAGCAAAGCACATGACATTTAAATAATAAAGGTAACACACAAAACGTTAAAAAAAAAAGCCTCTTTGGGCGTAATGTCAAATCTCTAAGCTTTCAGAATTTTTTCATTATAATTATTTTCATTCTCGAAAAGCGAATTTGTTATATTCCTCATGATAATTTCAAATTAAAAATACTAAGTTTAGAACAGGATACCAAACGCCGCTTTAGTTGGTATAAATTCGTAGGCAGAAAGAAAAAAAAAGATGTACTCAAACCCGTAAATTGAGTTTTCAATCAAGAAACTTCCAGACGGAAGTTTGCGCTCATATAATTTTGTTACTGCGTGAAAAGCATTTTTCATCCAGAATGCACGCTGGGAATTCTCTTATTTCATTAGCGCATGCACGCCGTTTCAACTTTCAAAGTAATTAAATTGCAAAAGCGCCAGAGAACTAATGGAGGAAGTTTCGAAATTATTGCGAAAAACATTTACTGCGGTTTCTGCTTTAGAGAAAATAATGTTACTCTGCAGCGGAACAAATATGCAAGTTCCACAAATGAAGAAACTCTTTGAATTTTTATACTTAAATAATGGTTTTGGAAGTGATGTTTCATATTATATTGTCGAAATTGATTTAAATTTATAAACGACTAATTGGTGCTTTTCAGATTGACAGCATGTGAATTTTAGCTTCCGAGAGTATTAAACATTCTCAAAGACTGTTTACACATTTTATGTGAAAGTCAAAATCATAAAACAAAGTAATAACATATTATATTGCCTTTAGTGTTTCCAGTTATGTAGAAACAATTACCTTGAAAGTAAAAACTAGTTTTTGAAAAAATCATAATAAAGTGCATGATTTTTGTTTTAATTGTATATTCCCAGCAAAGTATGAAACGCCGGTATTCTATAGAATGCTTAGGCATTATGTATCACTGGACGCTTTTAGGCAAAGTATAAAATAAGAGAATTATTGCATACTTTTCCTGCGAATCATATGCAATACCTAGACATTCTATAGAATGACAAATGCAACTTAGGCAAAGTATGAAAAAAGGTCCCGATTAGGTTATTGTATAAATGACGTGTATTTCTTAAAACTACAAATGTTACTCTGAAAAAATAATGAGAGTGCCACTAAAAAATTTATTCAAAATACGTAAAGAAAAATTAAAGTTGTATAAAACAAAATTTGTGCCTTTTTCACTAAGATAAACAAAATTTTTCATACAAAAATAAGAAATTAAAATTAACTCTTTCACATCGAAGTCGCCTTAAACGCCCGACTATTCAGACATCGGCAAGTCGCCCGAACGCCTGAATCATTTTCTACCTAGTTTCCTCCATCACGCAAGTGCACTGTTCATCGCTTTCGGGAGTTTAAATGACATGACAGTTATTGAGGGGACTAAAAGTAATCCTGCTATTTTAATGCACCTTCTTTTTCCTTTGTTTACTGTCAATGTTTAGCTATTGATGCCCCAAGTGTCAGCCCTCTTCCAAGAGGGAAACTGCACACAGTGATGAAAGCATCCAAGAAAGTTGTCGCATTACTTAAGCAGGTTATTGTCAGCGCTGTAGCATTCAACTTGTCATGGGGGAAGTAAAACCTTTCCAAGAGAAATTCGTATGCACGGACGTTTCGGATGTTTGGGTGAAATAGATTTTGGCCTCTACCGAATGGGAAAAATTTAACTTACTTGTTGCAACATGGTAGGCATGAATGACATTTTGAATTACATTTCATTATATTTTTCAGCAAAATATGTCACTTTGTTTCAAACATACATTTGACCAATCCTTGGCCGCTTCCACTGGACTGAGCAATTACAACTGACCGGAGAGGAATTTCGTAGTAAGGAATATTTTGAACTCTAAGCAAGTTCTTAAAGTATAAAGTGAATTGTAATATCCCATATACTTGTTTTAAAATTCCTTTAGAAGTTCCCAATCGGTAGAAACCATTCTCTGTCACAAACATTACAACTGCCAATATATTGCGCGAATCATCTCTCCCCTTGTCGGCGTTAAGAATGAAAACTCGCACAGTAGTTTCCAATGAAGGAGCGGAAAGTTTTTTTCCGAATTCATTTCCATTTTTTGGCTCGCCTTTCCAGTTTGATTTTAGAATTTATTTTACTTTCAATAGCATTTTCAGTTTTAAAACAAAGGGTGTACAAAGTATACATTTCATCATTTCCACTAGCATGGCCATAGATTATATAATCTGATTAGGTTCACCTTTTACTATTGTTTGGAAGCATTTTATTGCTTTTCCTAGCTGCTCCTCTGTATTTATACACGAATCGGAGATGTATTTTTCATACTTTGCCGAAAGCATTCTGTAGAAACATGCGAAATATGAATCCTTTCATACATTATATACAATGACTAGGCATTCTATAGGATGCCGGATTGCAAACGTTGCCGCTGACATATATATTGTTACATTTTTTTTTCTTACGTACATTAAAGGTTCGCGGATTTTGAGTGGATGACGACGACACTCGATGAAATATCGAAACACTTTATTGGCTAGCATTTTTCAAGACAGCTCCAAAAACACTTACAGTCGTCGAAGAACTACTGCTAACAAGCTGGAACAATCAGCGACACAGCCTTCAGACAATCAGGCTATAACGGGGAAGACAGCTTCACGGCAAAGCACCAGAGTACAATTCCCGACTCTGCTCGCTTGTCCTCGGAACTCCACGTACTCTCGACGCTACAACTCGCGATGCACTCGACGATACATAAGGTACAATTCTCGACTCGGTTCGGTCATTCTCGGAGCTCAACATACTCTTAAGATGAAACTCGACAATGCGCTATCTCGCGATACATTAAGAAACGCTCTCGATGCAGTCGACGACCAGCTAGACATTCGCTCACAGACTATCAGCTCACTAGACGAAACGCTAACTAACTGACTCGCACTGGCCCAACTGACTCCCTCTCCGCGTACCAGCAGGGTTTATATAGCTTTTGGCTTGTGTTCGAGAACGTTCTGGGCTAAAAAAGGAAGAATTCGTTCTAGAAGGTTCTCCATGCGTCTATAGCATATCGCCAAATAGGCGATTTCTCACCAAATGTGGCAATCCTGCCTTCCTTTGCCATTTTCTGGCAAGCCTAAACCTGCTTTGCGGGGAAGCTATCTTACCGCGCCTGGACATTTCGTAACAATACTAAACTAAATCGATATTTAAGCGTATAAAATGCTGAATAGAAGGAACGTAAATGTCATATTATAAAACCTTATTAAAATGTTAAATGCCGCATGTTCTTAATTAACTAAGTTATAAATACTAAACGCGACAAGATAATTTTCGTCTACCTAATTTTGAAAATGACGAAAATATTATCGTAGTTTTCTATTATTTAAGGGAACCTTTGTTGCAATATGGCAACATCCTTGCGGCAAAATGCTATTAAGAAGTACAGGTAACTTTTATTTTTAGTCATTTAATTTAACTTTAATACTTCATAATTTAACTTTAATACTTTATTTAACTTAAATGACTTAGTTTCGCTGAAGAATAACGCACACTGATAGGCAGCATTACTAGATGAAGTAAAAGGAAAAATCATCGGAATTAAAAGGAGACACAAATATTTTGGAAATCAATTCTATTCATTTCAAAATACAAGTTGCTGAATCATAGTAGGCAAGAAGATAAAAGAATGTGAATATAATTAATTCAACTTTTACCTTCGGCAACTGAAATTCAATATTATTATTATGATTATTATTGTTATTATAAGTAGCAGGAGTCGTAATAGTGGTAATAGTATCGAAATAGCTGTAGGGCTTCAGAAAACTACATTCTTTCTGAGTACAATATTAATCTCCTTTTTAAATTCCTACTATTAGCCGAGTCTCCTTATATCTTGTTCAAATTTTCATTCGTTAATAAAATACTTCTTATTCATCCATTCAAGTTCAAATACATTTTTTTAAACTTATAAGTGGATGCCACTTGATGTTAATACAGTTTTTCACATATTAAAATTTTTTTAAATGATTAATAAAAAAAGTTTTTTTGTATTTTTAAAATTTTTCTTTGTTGACCTAAGTAGTAATTGACTTAAAATTTTTTTAAATATTACTTGTTTCTAAACAACTTTAAAAATCAACGTAGATTTTCCTTCCAAGAAGCTCTGTGGTTTTAACGTATTCACTGTGGCATATTCTGTTAGTAATATGATTTATATACTAAGCGTTTACCTTATAGTACTTTATTTATGCATATAATTTTCATTAATAAGCAGCCACACACTGAAGCTGAAAAGAAAAGGAAAGTACCTGTTTTATCGGATTATCAGAGATCGTTTCATCTTTCGTTTTCTCAGTTTTGCATTACTGGGACAAAAAAAAAACATTAATAATTGGCGCTTTGAATTCCATTTAACATATCCGTCAAATATAATAATTTCCTTTAAAAAGAGCATATTATGCCTAGATCATGAATTTACAACTACTTTCATTTTGAAACTAATTTCCGCCTATTAATTCATAAATGTATGTCAAAATATTTTCTAAAAGTTAATTTATCTCCAAGAATGCAAGCAAAAACCGAATCGTTGAGAAAAATAGAAACAAATTCTACGCAAACCACTTTAGCAAAAATTCAAAGTTTAATAGATTACCAAGAAAATGAAAGTATGATTCCATAACTGAAGATGTAAAGCGAATAAAAGTTTTCAAGAAGAAACCATCATTTCGATATTAAATAATAATTGAAAGGTGTAGTGTGTTGACTGTGTACATGGCTGTACAAGTCAACACATTGAGTCGTTGTCAGATGCTTGAGAAAATGCAGAAGAATACAGAAGATTCTATACAAAAGAGATGTTTAACATATTGTATTCTATTCATTTATAAATTGGCCATAATGTAGAAGACTAATTTGCATTATGATAGCGGACGCTAATATGACAGTCCAATAATTATAACGTTTAACATAAATATGGCCCAAACTCAAAATGGTGCACAGCAAACCTAGAATTGGCCAAAACCAAAGATGTATTGAAGAGCAAATTAAAACATTGAAAGCATGTGCATTGCTTGGATGGCTGATAATCCGACTAATGAGAGTCTGCGATTTGTGCAGTTTATGAAGAATTGCGCCACATATTCGGCTGCCCTGCAAAAGTGGGAATATCTTCTTATACAAAGTATAAGACGTGTTCAAATGATTCGAAGCGTCGCATGCGAAAAGTTTGCACTGGAGTTTCGTGAAACAAACGCTATACTGAAGCTCTATGTACCACACATGCGTGTGCGGAAGGAGATGTGTGCTAACGCAGACGTAAAGACGTGGCATTCATTCAAAAATGGATTAAAAAACGGATCAGGAAGCTGTAATTAAGTGTTTAACACTGGAAGGCTGTAAGCCGAAGGACATTCATCGAAGAATGGTGGCTGTGTACAGAGAAGTGTGTGTGTTGTGTGGTGTGTCTTGTGTGTGTGTTGTGTTGGCCTGCGTGCGTGGGCTGCGTGCGTGCGTGTAAGCCTACGGTGACGAGGTGGGCGAAAATGTTTAGCGAAGGTCGCCAGGAGACAATGGATTTGCAGACAATGGCCCGGTCAGGCGCACAAGGTTGTGACAGATAAGCTGATTACGGGCATTGACACGGCAATCAAGCCAAATCGACGTCAAAATATTCGTGACGTTGCAGATGAGTTGAACGTTTCCATCGGTACTTTCGTAATATTGTCAGCAACATTCCGAAGTATCGAAATGTTTGTTGCCAATGGATACAGCATACTGTCTAACCACCACAAGAAACAGCAAATGGGCTTCAGTTTACAGCATTTGGTACGCTACACGGCTGACCGTCACGACTTTTTGCAGCACTTAGTGGGCAGGGGCTGAAACTTGGTGTCTCCACTTCCAACCGGAAGGGAAGTTCGTCAGCATTGCAATGGAAACATCTCGACTCGCCTAAGGAGCCGCACGTCTCCATCAATGCCCAACTGTACACCTAAACGCTTGATAAGCTGCATAAGGCTATTAAAAACAAACGTCCTGGTATGCTGTCGTCGGGTGTCATCCTTCTGCGCCACAATGTAAGGCCACATGTCGCTCAGGTATGTGTCGAGATATTGGCCCGTAAAAAATGGGAAGTCTTGGAATATTCAGCTCTTCGTCCAGATCTGTCGCCTTGCGACTATCGCATCTTTGGACCGCTGATGAAAAGCCTAAAAAGTCCACGCTTTCGGTCCGACGAGGAGGTAAAGGCTGCAATTATGAACTTTTTCCGTAATCAACCGACATCCTTCTTCGCAGACGGAATTCGTAACCTTCCCAAGCAATGGGACGCCTGTCTTAACGCAATGGGTGATTTTTTTTACAAACATTGTATGCATTTCAATCATTAAATATTGCTGTTCGTATCTATGTATGTGTCTCATTTCTGTCACTACACATCTCATGGATACACACCTCGAATCCCTTTCATTTGAAATCCCCTCATTTATTATGTTCGAAGATCTACGAAAATTAAAAGATTAACAACAAACTATGTTTATGGGTTCGTAGTTAAATTTTACTCAAGACCACAGACAGTACAATACCTAACCACCTACATAAATACAAGAATGTACAGATAGTAATCTTAAACTGCTATTCACACCTTTGGTGCCATTAATTGAGGATACAGTTATACATGATATTCAAATATCTCTCTTCCCCAAGGCATCATCTCTGCAGGTTGAAGAAATTGAGTTGCTATAATCTTCAGCATAATCGCCTGACAGTTTCGTACAGAACCTTAAAGAGGACTATACAAGACATTTTCTATATTATTTGGTCGAAAGAAACATCAGGTGTTCATACGTGTAAACCATGTGGTATGTTTGTTCACTAAGTTACTGTGGATTGGAGCCTGAAGAGGATTGGTATTGTGATAATAATACCGTGTGGTAGTCAAAATCACTAACCACTCTCCCGGTTGCTAGCGGAAAGAAAGATTACTGCCGTTAAGGTATTGAATTAAGTTGAATATTACCATGGCAGTTTGATAAAACGGAAAATCAGAATACGAGATTTGAGTTGAGTGGTAAAGAAATCACTCGCAATAGTGAAACAAAAAATTCTGATGTGTATGCCGCATTTTTTCGTGCATTTCATTTAAGCTTATTGCATTGAATTAAATCTACTTCGTCGATAGCGCATAAACCAGAATAGAATAAATGCACTCTAAAATTCGCTATATTTACTTACCACCGCGACACTCTGGCGCTAGGTTCACTTAACAGCGTTATATATCATTCATTTTATAACTCAAAATGCACAAAAATTATATCATCTGAAGAATTATTTAATCGTTGCCACATGTTCTATTTAAATACTATAATAAATCTAAAACGATGTATAAAAGAAATTAAACAAATAAAAAACAGTTTTTCACGGACTATTCAGCGTCGCTTACCTAATGCTCATGCGCTACTCGTAAACATTCTGCTCTGTCCGAGACGGAGTGGCGGTAATATTTGCTGCTGATACGAAACACTTACTTCCTCGAATTTCATTAGAGGTACATTTCTGATTCATTTAATACATCCCTCACTTTGTGGTAAGGCAAAAATACATAAAAACTCAAAATATCTTTATTAAAAATTGAAAGATATAGAAACACAAAACAACAAATACTGTCAAAACAATTAACATAACAATTTTTGCAATTAAAATTAGAGTTCCTGCACAAAAACAAGCAATTCGGCCAGCAGGCAAGAAAGCAGATTTTTCGGTGCACAAAACTGAAAGTTTCCTTTTGGTTCCACTCCACAAAAAAACACAAGGTACGGAAAGACTTTCACTATTCGGCTAAGTTTCAAATGTATGGCTGCTATGGTAAGAAAAATGAGTCTTAGCCGCACTTAAACAACTTTTAAATTGTTGATAATTCTACAACTATTGCATGCAGATTAATTAAAGGCATAAAAACCTTAATCAGAAGATAAGAAAAACATAATTCAATCATTTTTAAAGCAAAAAATGCGCAATTTACCATAGTATAAGAACAAAAAAAAAGCTAACTGAGTCGAGTAACAGACTGGGTATATATATATATATATATATATCGATATACTTTTGGTGCGTCCGATTGGAACAAAAAAGGGAGGTTCACAACTACACGTTGCAGCAGTCCTGTATGCAAAATTTCAACCTTCTGAGGCTACTCTTTTTAAGTTATGCGAGATACATACATACGCTACGAAAACAAATCTCTTCTGAATTCATTTTACATCAGTTTTGTAATTCGTTTGGGGAACAGGAATCCTCTATTCAGCCTTTACGTACAGATGTGAAGCGAAAACATCGTTAAATTGCACTGGATATTGGTCAAAATGGATATTGTCGTTGATGTATGATACCCGGAATTTTTGATGATTACAATAATTCCTTTACTTCGTACAAGGAAGTAAAAATAATGTAGGGTGTAAATGTGGCGAAAAGATAAGTAAATTCAGTTGCTGGAATTGAGCATCTAAGCTTATTAACACGGTGATGAAATTAACAAATTAAACCTTTCGAAATATATGAAAAATTAAAAACTAAAATTAAAAAAAATTTTAAGGCACCAGCTAACATTCTTAGTAAGACTAACTGTAGAATTTCTGCAAATTAAAATATGCAGTAATTGTATACTGTATGTTGTGCATCTAAATTTACTAAAATTACACAAAATGATTAAAATCTGGATAAAAAAAAGTATGCCTGAAAGAAAAACAGCGATAAATACGTTTTGGTGTGAAAATGATACTAATAAAGTAATTTAAATGTTAATTTATGTCTCAATCATTCAACTTGATAGAAAATTCAGTAAGTATTTTTAAAATACTATGCAGTTTTTTACGAACATTTGGATGCATGAATAAGTTTATAAGAAATGAAAATCATTTTAAAACTAAAGCGTCCGCTGTAACTGTCAGAATTACAAATTTTAAATATACTTCAATTTTAGGCTTAGATCTGATCTATTTATTTGTTTCATAAAAAACCACTTTTTCTTAAACATTTATAAACCTTTTATTTATTCATATAGCTTCCTATTTGTTTTATTTTTGCACGTTCCCTAAAGCTCTTAGGTACTAAAAGATAAAATTTCCCTTTCGACGCATTTTTTATTGCTTATTTAAAACATTATATAGAATGTGATACCATTAGAGCCACTGAGGATTTTCTATAATTACCTCGAGAGTTTTAAATATCTAAAAGCTCTCTGAGCACTTACCTTAATTTTCTTACATTTATCTTTAATGAGTTATTCTGAAGACGCAAAGAAACATTTATTTTAACAGCAAAAGTGGCTAGAAGAATAAAACTTTTAATATAGACTTAGTATGATAATAGAAGTAAGTCTAAAGGAGAGTTTTCTGCATTTTTTGCTGCCGAAATGCATTTCTTTCATTATTTCAACATTTGAGGGCAGAAAGTTGAATAATAATGCATTCTATTGATATCTCATTAAAAAAATTATGAAAGCTTTTAATGCACTTTTTCTGTCCCTCATTTAAAGCAGTGCCAATCCTTATTGCTTTAAAATACAGATTAGGTTCCTTTTATATACATTCTGTATTTTTGAATGTTTTAGTGTACAAATGCACACTTAAGCACATGAAAATTTTTTACTCATATTGGACGTAATCTGTTCGCGTTAAAATTTTGCTCTGATTGCACGGAAGTAATTTCTGCTGATAAATAAGCAATAGAGTAATTTTAGAGGCACAAATGAATACCCTTCTTCAAATACCAAATTAAATAAAAAAGCGATTAAATTTTTCCTATCAAATTAGTAACCTAATAATATTTTGTAGTCACTATTAAGTTTTGTGGTTATTAGGGACAGACAGCTTATTCTATCTTCAGGGAGCGGCTCTTTTCCTATACTTGGGGGTATAATTTTAGTCTACCCCTCATGGAGCAATCTGGGCAGCGACTGATCACTACGGCCATTTCTGTCCAAATGCTTCCATACAAGTGTCCGGCTATTGAGTTAAAAACGGAGACTATTTTGTAAAAAATATTTTCCCTGTTGGTCTTAGAATTCTTCTAATACTTAATTAAATACTCGGAGATCTTTATATTGAATTGCATAATTTTTAATAATATATTGTATATATATATATTTTAAAAACAAAATACAAATATGCCTAGTATTTTCGTGCATTAAGAAGAAGAAGAAGAGAAGATTTCTCTAGAAGAGAGATTTCAATTGGTTTCAATGTTCGTTTCCTCTGATGAAGTGACATTGAAGTCGATTGAATTCCTATTTTATTGGGATTTTTTAATTTCTTTAAATTTCAAAAAACTTTTTTGAATTGGAGTATGCTTGTTTAAAAGTTTTGGTTTTTAACAATCTTTAAAAATTCTTTGTTGCAGTTATAGGATTTTTGAAATTTACTAATTATGAATTTCAATTTTCGTCTTTGTGAAAAAGTAGTTCGAAATTTCTTACTTTATGCCTTTATTATTATATATATATATATGTCTGTGTGTGTATATATGCTTAAAAGAATATGTAAAAAATATGTAAATCAGCCTTACAATTTAATTTAGCTATAGCTTCTTAATTATCATTCTCAATTTGGTTATCTCCTCTCTGTTGCGTAATATCTAGATCAATCTATGTCACATGGTCTGCCTAACGCTGATGATGTAAGTGATTCGGAACCTAAACTCAGAATCTCGAGAACTGAAACTTTTCTCTTAATAAGCAACCTAAACCCAAACCTTCTCTTGCTGAGTCTCCATATTGGATAACTGCGCACTTTGGCTTCAGCTCTCTTACCGTTAAGACGCTAGATCGCTCGCTTAACCACTGCCAGCGGGGTGCACAGTGCACACACAGTGATGGTGGGAAATGGAAAAGAATGTGTCATCAGAATTATTTATAGGGGAAGAATTATGTGTGGTAATTACTCTACGTCTGTCTTCGAGAGTAATCTTTCTAAATACGCAGAAAAGCCTCCCCAAGCTATTATAACGCAGAGAACCATCGCCAGTCAGCTGCAGCTTTCACCAAGTCAACCTATTACCCCACCCACACACACATTTATATGGAATAATTTGGAATCTAGTGGATAGATGTTGCTAAAATATTTTTTTATTCTCCTTAGCAAGATTTATGGAATTATTAGTTTTCTTCCTTTTCTTTGTTTTTTGATGCAAGAGACATGAAAAATATGCAATACCGTCACGGAATTGGAACTCTATATCTCCCGAATATGCGTCGAGTTTGCTTCCACTTACACCGTCAGGCCATTCAGAAAAGTAGGAAGGAAATATGTTATATACTCCCCCTTTTAATGGGCGACTGGGGATGAGAAGACCCAGCCGTTAAATCTTGGTGGTGATGAATTATCGTCTACTATCTTTTAGTTCAGCGCCACTTGTAGAGACTTTTTTCTTATGCAGGGGGCATGAAATATTTGCAGAACCGAACTCCGCACCTCCCGAACACGTATCATGCGTGCTTCCAATTACACCACAAAGGCATATGGAAAAAAGGGAGGCAATGCCTTATAGCCTTTTCATTAAGCCATATCAAGTAAAGTGGTTCAATAAATGCTTATTCATGAACGTATACAATGTAAAAGAGGTATCTGAAGACAGATGAAGCAGCAGGCTGTTAAGAGAAGCAAAAAGCGAACGAGATATGTTTCGTGTGAAATGCTTGTTCAAAGTCATTTAATTGTGACTTACTTTGAATAGCTGATACAAAGCTTCTAAAATTTCTGTTGGCTGCAATCTTATGTAAAAACCCGTATCATTAACATACTATGGCACTGATTAATGTGGAAATGGAGTACTGTAGAGATATTTATCATAAGCAGTTACTATTTTTAGAACAGAAAGAGGAAATAGATTAACCCTTTGCGCCACGTTGTGCCTGGTTTGGGCACTCCTAAAAATTCCCTCTGTACCTATAGCAAAACTCAATAAAAAGGGATTTATAAGTTACTTTGAAATTTCTTTATTTGTACTAGATGACAGCACAACACAAACCAGTCCATATATTTTAACCATGTTTAGTTTTTAAAGATCCTCATTTTTCAAAGAAATCTTCCAGATTTTTTAGGGTATAAAAAGTATTGTTTGAAAAGAAATTTCTATGCTATTTTCTTGGCTGTATGCTAATCTTCTTATTCTATATTAGTTTTAAAATTTTTATCTCGAAATCTTGCCTAAAATCGCACGGCGAACACCTGGTGTGCCCAGAGTGGGATCACTGAAAGGCTAAGACTAGACTAACAACTGTATTTTTGTTTCACTGCAGTTGTCCGGTGAGCTCATTCACAATAGAAAGGTAGGTCCAGATCTGTGTTTCATTTCCTGTTTTTCTTTTCTTTTCTTTTTTTTTTTTTTTTTTTTTTTTTGTTTTATTGTTTTGGAGGGGAGGCCTGGTTATCAATTAAAAAATTGTTGGGGTGTTTTCTGAAGGTCAAGGGTAGTTTTATCAGTTAGCTCTTTAGTTTTTCACTAGAGCAGTTCTCTTTTTTTTCATTCGCTTTCGTTAGCTCTACATTTTGATAGTTTTGAGTTGTAGATTTTTATTTAATTTTATTCTACAGTTCATATTTTCTAACTTTAGACATAACATTATTTTATTTTTTTCTGATTTTAATTATTTTGCAAATGGATTGTAGAGGGCTGACCATTTCTAAAGCAATGGAAGAATAGCCTTCTGATAGTGGTTCCGATACGGTTCTTGGTACATGTGCAAAACATGCAATGTTGGGTTGTGCTTTTTCAAAGGTAGCGTCACTTGCTTCAAAAAGTACCACCATGAAAAAAAAAGACGAAACTGTAAGTATGAAACGTAAATAATATAAATATCATACAACCAATTTTAATTTTTTTCATTTATACTCATGTAATTATCATATAACCAAGAAGAGCTTTTTTTTTGGGGGGGGGAGTGTAGAACAGCAAGCCTCCCAGTGGTGCACCCTGGGTAATGCCAAATCTGCTACGGTACTCAGAATCTAGTGTTTTTTTAATCGTAGGCAAAATTTTTTACTCTATTACGCGCTTCCCAGCATTGCCCGCTTCAGCACACTTTTCGAAGCTCTGTTCATTCAGTGAGCCCGTTTTGGGCACATCCACAGAGTTAAAACGGTAAGTGCTATCTTTACAAAATTTACCAGTGTACTCCTGTAGGCCTGATTAGATTGCCTACTATATTTTGTTGAAATTCCAACTTTAAAAGCTAGCTTGCCGAAAAGGGTTAAAAATGGAGAGTTAAGAGGCTATTGCAAATTAGGGTTAGAATGTTGATTTGCATAATTTTCATCTTAAATATGTACATATTTTAAAATGCTTAAAATCCCTGTTCATAATAAGAGAAGCCTATTCAAAATTTATTTAATTCATTTAATTCAATTTAATTTACATGTTAAAAGAAAAGTATAATATTTACAAGAGGAAATACTCCACTATAATGTTTTGGAAATTTTCAAGTGATTAATTTAAGTGTGCCTTACTGAGTTTACATCTTATTAAGGTGCATTTAATGATTATAAGAAAATGAAATTCGTCAATTATGAAGTAATGAAACGGAATAGTGTTTCAATGTAATCACAAACTGAAAGGAAAGTTAATAACAAAAATGAATAAAAAACAAAGAAAATATATAATAAATAATAATAAACACAAAAAACATAAACTTTCTTGTATTTTTAGTGAATTTGCTGAGTACGATTTTGAACGGTAATAGTAATTCATAACTAAATAGAGAAATTATTTTCCAGTCGGATATTTATTGGTCCTTAAAAATGACATAACATAAAAATAAGGCTAATTTAAAAAAATACTTACTTCCTGCCTTTTTTTCTCTATTTATGAGTAAAGCGTGTATAAAAAAACAAATATCGAATCGAAAGAACTTTTACAAAAAATAGTCTTCACTTATGAACACTGAAAACACAAATAGATTATAAAAGCATTTGTTGTCGTCTGCATTCATTAAAAATACAGGAAAAGAAAAATGTTTTCATACTTTAATTAATTGTATATGAAGCCTTTTGAAGTTTTTTTAGATATTCTTGGATCTGTTTTTCGTCATTTAAACAGCTTCTGATTTGGATACTTTAAATGATAAAAGAACATCATTTAAAAAAATTTAGTTGCAGGTTTTATGCCTTGTAATTATCTCAAGTATATCAAGTTCTTACGACGAGAGGCGATGAAATCATTTTAAAGTTGATATAAAGATTTAAGTTAATTAATAGGATGAGATCGAAATAAATATAAAATGAACGCAATAAAACTGAAGGAGATGTATAATTAATACGATAAGTTCTGAAGAAAACTTATAGCTGTAATTTCAAAAAATAAATTCGAACAGAAATTAACAAAGAAATTATAGATTGCTCAGAATAATTTTTAATCATGTATTTTGATTTAAGTAATGTTCAATTCAATAATAGTTTTAAAGGTTTTGATAAATTTTCTCCTGTGTTTAATAAAATATGTTAAACTAAGTTAAATAAAATGATTATGATATAAAATAATTTCCGATTTTACTTGTAAAACTCTTTTAAAACGCTTCTTTTTCAAGAAGTTAAATGCAAAGGCTAGACTCCAGAGAAGAATTACAGAATTTTATGGTTGAAGTTTTCCAATAATTTGTTGGTTTTTCCTATTTAAATCTCAAGTTCTAACTTAGAACCCCACGAACACAAACAAGCGAATAATCGATTAAGTGCGTGCACAGAACACGTAAGACTTAAGGAGGGTTTAAAACCCTTTATTTTTCAGTCTATTTACAGTCAGTTCCTACTTGGAACTTTACACAAAGTCGTCACTCGGGCTTGAACTTTTAAAATAATAATAATTTAAACTAAAACTAGCTTAACTAAACTATTTAATTTATAGTCGAAGCTATCGGAGATCTAACTAGTTGGTCCCTGAGCATTAATTAAATCGGCGAAGCCAAGCAAGGGCCAAAGGTATGGCCGAGCGTAGTAAGAGCTAAGAGAGACGTAATCAAAAGTTTAACGCGCGCTAGTCAGGAAATCAGACTCTCTCTCTGGAAGTCAGTGAAGTCACGACTTAAATAGTATTCTCTCATTCGTATTAACTCCGTTTCTGAATTTACATTTTGTCAGGAAATTGTAAGCTGAAATTAGAATAAGATAAGAAAGATACAAAACTTAAAATAACTGTTAATAAACTTAAAATAAATCTTATAAATTAATAAAAAGATAGTAATAAACTTAAAATAGAAATCTAAGTAGTATATTTATGTATTTGTTTATTTACGTATGAAATCGCTTTCGTTTACTGTTCTTACTCAATAATTTTTTCACGAAAGTTTTGTCAATGTAAAAATTGTGTAATTTTTATATAACACTTACCTGAAATTCAGAAAGACGACTCAGTTAATGACATATTTATAGTTATTTCTTCAAGTTAGTTACTCTTCTTATTAACTCTGATGCACAAATTTAACTGCTGTATAAATATGATTACTAATCATTGAACACTGGGCTTTTGTCATAGAAATGCCAGAACAGAATAACGCTAGTTTCCTAAAATGGACTTTAGATGTTGCATTTACTTGTTTGCATGATGTCATGTATCTTGCACGTCTAATCATGCACAATAAATTCAAAAGCATACTCAAGGTTTGTTTATAATTTAAACTAAGCGAATGAACCTATCTGAGTTTTTGTATTGCTATTAATACATTTATTTTGCATCTTTGCTACGATACTTTGGACATTCTTTTTTGTACATCTAAGAGAAATAAAATTGATCTTTCAAGTAATTTACCAATCCTCGAAGCAATAGGAGGCTCTATAAGTTTATACACTGCTGGCCACCCAAATTGCAACACCAAAAAAGACGAGAGATATCACAAAAAATTTATTTAGTAGATAACACGTTGACCAAGTATCAAATGATTAAATTTATAGATTTCTGTGAAGTGTGGTTCCTTCCAGAATCAGTAGCCAGAGTAGCCGCCATTGTTGGAGATCACCGCTGCCACACGCCTCGGCATTGATTCAAAGAGACTTTGGATGTGTTCTTGGGGTACAGCAGACCAAGCAGCTTCCACACGTTGCCAAAGTTGATCTAGTGTGGCAGCTTGGGATGTAATCTGGGTCAATCGCTCAGCAACCATGGACCACATGTTTTCTATCGGCGAAAGATCCGGAGAGCGAGCCAGCCAGGGAAGCAATTCAATCTGGCGATCGACGAAGAACCCTTGGACAATGCGTGCCACATGTGGTCGCGCATTATCCTGTTGAAATATGTCTGTGGGCAAGCCCTGAAGGTAAGGAAGGACAACTGGCTCCAACACCTCGGAGATGTAGCGCTGGCTGTTTAAAGTACCGGCAATGCGTACTAGAGAAGTGCGAGAGTGACATCCAATACCGCCCCATATCACAATACCCGGTGCAGGACCATTGTGTGTCTCCAGACTCGAATCCGACCATCGTGGTGTTGCAGACAGAAGAGACAAAAGCGTGACTTGTCAGTAAAGACAATTTCATTCTATTCTGCCGTCCACATCCTTCTTTCATCGCATCATTAGCGGCGGAGACGTCTTTAGTTCTCGGTCAAGTGTAGACGAAGCAATGGACGTCTTGCGGACAGACCATTCTGCTGTAAACGGCGTCGAATGGTACGCGCAAACACTGGATGATGCGTTACAGACTGAATGTGCTGTGCTATGGTTCGTGATGTGACTGAGCAATCCGTTACTGCCATGCGCACAATGTTCCTGTCATCACGGGAAGTGCTGCACCGAAGTGGATGCGATCGAACACGTCGGTCCGTCGTACCCTCCTGCATCCAACGGTCACATATCCGCAATACAGTAGTTTGGTTTTGTCCACCACGACTACCGATTTTCCTGAAAGATAATCGACTCTTTCGGTAGGCCACAATCCTTCCTCTGTCGAACTCGGATACTTGATCAAACGATGATCGCTGTTTACTAGGACGCATAATTGATCTTTTTTTTTTGAAAAAACCACAACAAAAACACAATTGCCGAACTTGAAATCGTCGAAAACTGCAAGCCTTGAATAGGGCTTTGAAGTGGCGCCACAGGCACGCGTGATGTGCGTTTGCGCTGAAATTCTAATCATTTGCATATCTCACCTCCGCTAATGCATGTTGTAAATTTCATGTTATTTGCATGCTTCCTTCAGGGTGCTGCATTTACGGTGGCCAAGTGTTACATATATATACTGTTACGTGCGCATAGTTTGAAATGTATTGAATGCACACAGAACCATAATATCTCGTCAGTTTATTTTTGAGAAAGAAACACATTATAATACTGGAACTTTTCACAAAAGTACTCCTACAGCTTCTCCTAGTATGACACAGCGAAATCAATTTTTATCACTTCAAACTACTAAGAACGTTTAACATAAAAGGAATGGAAAGCGCATCTGAAGGGAAAATCTCGCACGGAGATCTCTCAATACTACGAACTCAACAAAACTGATACTCTCTTCTGTCTTTTTTTTTCTGGCGTCCAGAAGTTCATTCGATTCTTCGAAATTGCTGGAAGGCACATACAGTTACATGTAGGGAAGAATACAGTGATAGTTGCCTACAGACATAAGACCAATGAAATAGTAATAGCTCGAAATGGAATAGTAAATGAATAAATAAATACAAGCCCTTTTAAATTTCCATACACGTAAAACCAAGATCTTAGCATACTGTTTACATTATATACACAGTGGGGACTATTAATTATAGCAGGCGTAGTAATTCTGTAAGTAAGTATTATAGTAAAGGTAGTAACTATGTAAGTAAGTATAATAGGAAGAGTAGTAATTATGGCCATAGTGACTAGCCTGCCGTAATGAACGACTTTAGGCTTTGGATTTGATTACTTACGGATCCTAACTACGTAGTCGTTCAGATTGTTTAGGGCAACGTAGAGACCGTCTCAGAGTGACTGCAGTATAGGAGGAGGTCCTTGCCTATAAGTTTGCAGTAATTACCAAATGTGACCTCATTTCAAATTCCTTCGGTTATTATTATATTTTGGAAGAATTTGCACTCGTTAGGAAAAACACAAAAAGTTTGACTTCCATCAGATCAAAGTCGACCAAGATATTTCAATTTACAAATTTGCGAATTTTGATGTGATTTTCAATTTACATAGAAAGGATGATGAATAAATAAATTAGAGTAAATTGAGGTAGACCGTTTTTACACTTAACTGCCACTCAGTGATATTCTTTCGTATTTCTTTAGTGGGTTTGTTTAAAATTTTGTAATATGTGGTATGCCGAAAGAATTCTCAGGCAAGTAATTTGTAATTATTCAATCCAATGCTGCAACTTTCTATCTTCAGTATCGGCAATGATTTTCCAACAGTGAAAGTTTGCTCGTTTTTTCTAGAACTCCAAGTCTGTAAGAATCTGTGAATAAGATCTTCAATTTGGAAAGAAATTATATCGCTGAATCTATTTTGCAATAATTGGCACGGAAATACTCAGCACGTAGTCTCTTACCATCAAAAACCTTTATCCAAATTGATACTTTTATTTTTAGTTGTGCACAAATGCAAGCATTTTTCTTTGCAATTTATATACGGCCCCTGGATATTTTCAATTTTTAATTTCAAGTAACTTGGCCCATTTTTGTCAAGCAGCAGTCAAATGATTTGTGTATTATATTTTATAATGAGAACAAAACTATCTTAAATATAAGTACAGGGAACGGAGGAACATATAAAAATTTACCTTACGTAATTTTTACAGAATTATTGTTTTAAAGTTTAAAATGCCAAAACTTGAATTGTTCAGTCATTTAAACTTTTTTGTAATTGGAAGCGAATGTTTAGAATCAATGATGTTGTAAACAAAAGCCCGGCAAGGACTTTAGCAGAACACGTTGTACATACACAGTCCAGTCACATTAATGTGACCATCTGTCAAAAGCCAGAATAACCACCTTTCGCAGAGCGGACTGCTGCGAGACGTGCAGGAAGAGAGTCACATAGGTCCCTGAAGGTGTTCTCTGGGATGTTGAGCCATGCCGACTCTAATGCCGTGGCCAGCTGCGCTAGATTACGCGGTTGAGGATCCATGGCGCGAACAACTCGATCGAGATGGTCCCACAGATGCTCGATTGGGTTTAAGTCAGGTGAGTTTGTTGGCCAGGGGAGGACGGTAAACTCATCCTGGTGCTCTTCGAACAACGCACGTACACTGGCAGCTGTATGGCACCTCGCATTGTCCTGCTGGAAGATGTGTGACTGGACTGTGTATTATGCATATATATTAATTTACTCGGAAACCAAGGAAACCTCTACAGGGTCCGTGATAGGCTTATAAAATTCGACATGCTTTGAAAATCGTTGCGAAAATAATTGCATTCATTGAATTTTCAAGCATTTGCAATTTCGAAAATTTGATATAGTAAATACTATTATTTCATATTATTTTCATTATCTTTATATACTTTGTAAGGTTTTAGTTAAACTAACAAAGTTTTATTTTAATTTAAATCTTTCTATCTCTTCTCTGTTTCAACTTCCCGTCAGAAGAAGCGCGCGTTTTCAGCTTATGCTAATTTGAAGTACAGCCAAGTACTATTTAAACCAGAGGTAGAAACCTCTGAGTTGAGAGAGCTTGCATATTGAAATAAATTGAAGTGCGCTAGTATTAATATTTTCTTGCTACGCACCATTTAGTTAGAGGCCAACTCCGCGATTTAGCTCTGTGAGCAAAGATTTACTTAAATTTATATTTAGCCTAGTTTAAATTTATCTGATTGTTAAGTTAAGCCCAAGTGTGGTCTTTTACTTTCTGTATCCCTCCCGAGTTGGGAAGTGCGTAAATAATATTGTTTTAATAAAAGAGGATTTTAAATTTCTTTCAAGTGCAGTTATTCTCCAGCACAGTATCTACACCAGAACAAAGCTCATTTCAGCTCCCTGTTCCAGATCAGGACTTTAAGAAGTACTTCACAATGTTTGCCAAAAATACTCACAGAACACGCAGTCCTGACAACTTATATTTCCTTGTACGAAGTAAAAAGGAAGTATTGTAATTGCGAAAAATTTCGGGTATCATATTTCAACAAAAATATTCTTTTTGACCGCTATCGAATGCAATTTAACGATATTTTTGCATGACAACTGTGCGTAAGGACAGAATAAAGAACTCTTTCTCCCCCCAATAGTTATAAAACTGACTTAAAATGGATTCTGAAGAGACATTTTTCGTAGCGTCTGTGCATGTATCTCGCATAACTAAAAAACGTTTGCAATTTTGTAGGTCTGCTATAACATGTAGATGTTCACCTCCCATTTTGGTTGCAATCGGCCGCATCAAAAGTGTATATATACATCCACTCTGTTACTCGGCTCAGTGAGCTTATATGTTTACAAATTGTGCATTTTTTGCTTTAAAATGATTGAATTATGTTGTTCTTGTCTTCCGGTTAAGGTTTTTATACTTTTAGTTAACCTGCATGTTATAGTTGTAGAATTACCAACAATTTAAAAGTTCTTTAAGTGCGGCTAAGTCTAAATTTTTTAACCATAGCAGCCATATTGTTTACACTTGAAACTTAGCAGAATAGTGGATTTGTTGCAAATCTAGAGAAACTAAGCTTCGCAACAATAAAAATAACGCCTTCTTTTATTATTGCGAATTAAATCATGCTTAATCCATTCTGGAATTTATTCGAGAAAATAAGATTTACTTCGTAATTTTTAATATAGATATTTTGAGTTTTATGCATGTTTGCCTTGTCGTGAAGTGAGAACTGAGTTAATTGAATGAGAAATACTGAATCGTCTGTGAAAAACTCTTTTTGGCGTTTATTGTTTATTTTCTTTTATACATCTTTTTCGATTTATTATAGTATTTGAATAGAACATGTGGCAACGATTAGATAATTCTACAGATGACATATATGTAATTTGTGCATTCTGAGTTATAAAATGAATGAGATGTAACACTGTTAAGTGAACCTAGCGGCAGATTCGTTATGGTAAACAAATATTGTGAATTTTAAAGAGTGCATTTATTCTATTTTGATTTATGCGCTCTCGATGAAGTAAGTTTAATTCAATCCAATAAGTTTAAATGAAATGCAAAACCTGTATAATTTAATATTCCGTTCAGGTCATGTGGTGTACACATCAGTTTTGCTTTAACCTATATAACTGTAGGCATATAAAATATCAAATATAGCAATTTAAAAGGTCACCAGTTTTAAATATCACTTCAAATATCCAGAGAATTGTTTTTCTATTGTATACTGACATTTAAAGCTTCGTATTGGTATATATCGGTTTCAGAACGTTACGTTCTGAAAACAAAAGGGGGGAGGAAGAGAGAGAAAGAATGGTTTTTCTTTTTGGAAAGGTAACAGATTTATGTATTGAAGTGAAACTTTAGAAAAATAGTACCTTGTTCAATAACTGGATTTTTTTAAGGAAACAAAAAATTGAAAATAACAAATAAGTTTGGGGAAACTTTTAAGATTCGGAAACAAAATAATAGCTTTCACAGAATAAGAAGTCTTAAAAAATAACTTATTTGAAAAATAATACGAGGTTTTAAACTGAACTTTTGTTTTCCTTACTTCTACTTACCCAAGTACGTGCTACAAATTCCAAAGAAATGCCTAAAATGTTTTCTTTCCTGAATGAAAAAAGTACAAATATCATTTCTACGTTATAAAAATTCGCAACACGAGCGTTATCCAGGTTTCGAAAGCGTGTAGAAATTCCTATGGGTCATTCGTTTCTCCAACTGAAGTTGCTATATCATCAGAAAAGTCATAGAACTATGCGAAAAGCATTAACATGAAAGAATGAAAATATTGTTGACGTCTTTGCTTGTAAACTTCACACGAAGATTAATATTTACTTTTTAAATTGAATCTAGAGAGGTGTTTTAAAGCAAACTAGAGGATCTTTGATAAAAAAGAACTAAATCTAAGATCATAAAGCATTTCTCTCGCCTTCTTCGCATGCCTTCGTGATGTAGTGGTTAGCACGATCGATGCGTAACCGAGAGGTCCGTGGTTCGATTCTCGGCGAAGACATTGCGCATTTTCACATCTCCTGCTTCCAGATAACCTAATGTCCTCTACAAGATTTTCGTGACCACGAAATATATTCAGTAACAGTAAATATTTATTAGCCCAAAGGTGCGTTAGCTCAGAAGGGCTATCAATTTCCTTTTGGCATTTTGCATCGATTCACTTTAAACGTCCGTATTACTTTTGAAACTGTTGCCACCAAATAGTATCGGCGTGCGTTATATTTAAAGAAATTAAATAATGAAGAATCTGCATAAAAGTGTGTATGTTTCTCGCACTGTGATAAAAGAACGGTACCTAGAGCCATCAAATTTTGAATAACGTAATCCTCCTCCGTATATGGGGGATCTGAAAGCCCAAATTGGGAATTTTGAATTTGTTTTATTATTGATTTCATATTCTGTAACACTATTTTTGATTAAGAAACTGAACGATTTCAAAGCGAGCAATGACAACACTGTACGGGGAAAAAACAATTTTATCGCCAACGCGCGAGACTGTGTATCGGAAATTCTAAAGATACCCTCATTTTACAATTATTTTGCGGTACTGCTTTTGAATTGAATTTTATGGTTTAAGTACGAAGAACATGATATTTAATAAATTAAGGTAACACAGAAAGCGTTAAATAAATGTCCCTGTGGGCGTAATGTAAAATCTGAAAGCTTTTAGTTTTTTTCTTATTTATTTTTATTTAATTATATTTATAATTATATTTTTATTACTAGTAATATACCCGTTCTTCACACAGGAGGGAAAAAGGAAATATGTCCGCATTAATTATTAGAAAATTTCACAGACTTACAAAAACGGTAAAAAAATAAAAATCTTTGAGCATAGCAACAAAATATGTTGTTATGCCAAGCACAAATATTGTATTTCCTGACGTATTACCCCTCCGTATCTCTCCTACAACTTTTTAGCGCTCGTTTCTGAAATTATTTTTAAATATTCCCGTAATTTGCACTTTTCTCTACACAGTTTTCCGTTCCGAGGACTAGTTTATTAGTAAATTGCATTCCCTTGATTATTTTTGATTTTATTCAGTGTATTCAGTTCTTTTAGCATTCAATACATTTTATATTTTCTTGCATTTATTATTTGAAACTTATTTTCAGCAGATTCTTCACTAAGCTACCCAAACTCGCCAGGCGTTCAAGAAACTCAAGAAACATTCCGAACATGTGTTTTTACCTTGCTTCTGTTATTTACGTTCCAGCTCATTACAACTTAATCTGCTGCTGATTTGTTCGATCATTCGAAATCCATGTCTTTTGTTCGCTTTTTCTTCCTTCGTTCCTTCGATGTTCCTCCTGCAAACTAGACTCATTCATATGAGGTGCCCCTAGGGCTTCACAGGGTAACTGATCCGGATACCGTTACATATCGGTTCAATATCAGTCAAATAATGTATTCATATTAATATATATTCCTATTGAAATTTAGGTTTCTTTCAAAGAAATAATATTGTGATAGTTGTCAGTAGTTTATCCGTAACTATTTTTCATTTGTTATATTCTTACTATAACCGATTGCCTCGGAAATTAAATTACTCGTATAATTCTCTCCTTCCAACTCTTAAAAAGTAAAATTAGTTTAAAATAGGTGAGAAATATACGAGAAAATGCGATTGATACTTTTTGAAATGAACTGCAGCTGGTTCGTAATACTGTCTTCCCATTAAAAAATTAAATCTGAATGCTTTGAAGAAAATTAATACGCTTAACTTTAAAATCGCTATAAAATGAAATGCAATTTTTAGTGTTCTAGAGTCATTAGGTTATTTTAAAGCAGGAGACATAAAAAATTAGCCATGCCCTCTCCGGAACTCGAACTTCGAACCTCACGAATACGCGCCGAATGTGCTGGCCATTACACCACGAAGGCATGCTAAGGAGGCGGGAGAAAAGACTTATATACTTACCCTTTTAAAGGGCGACTGGGGATTAAGGGACCCAGTCGCCAAACCTGGTGGTCGAGAATCATCATTCAACACTTTTTTTAGTTCCGACACCACTGTAGATATATATTGCTGTTTTTTTTTTTTTTGAAGCAGGAGACATGAAAAATGAGCAATGCCCTCGCCGGGACTCGAACCTTGGACCTCTCGAATACGCGCCGAGCGTTTTGACCGTTACACCATGAAGGCATGATAAGAAGACGGGAGAAATATCTCATAACGTTTGTCAAATAAACAGTAAAATTTTTAAGGTAGTATTTTGCTCGTTCTCATACTAAAACTGTCTTAAGCTCATATGTTATGTAATTATTCATGCATTTCAGTAATCAGTGTATTTAAAAAAGTCTGAAATATTTCATATTTTAACGATCGTCCAAAGGTATTTCGTTGGGAATGGCATCAGTATTTCAGCTAATCAAAAAAAAAAAAAAAAAAAAAATTGGTTACTGAAAGTGATGTTCTGTTCAGAGACTAAAAATCATTTTTTTTATTTGAATTTTGATTTGTGTATTTATCCCTTCTGTATACATGCATAAATAAATATTTTTCTTTTAGTCTTAAAACTGCATTAAGTGCTCCATTTACCACAAGATAGCTGTTAATTCATAGGATAGATTAAGCTTTCCTAGAAATGCAATTTTTGAGCTAGCCGTTGTTTTGAAATAAAACACAATCCGTATTGTCCGTACGTGTGTACGGACGGATTCGTAATAGATTGAATGCACAATTCCAATAAAAAGTTAATAAAATTTATTCTAATCACAAGAAATATACCCAAAACGGTGGATTATTTCTCAAAGTTATTTGTACAATATCACATTATCACGCAATATAAACAGTAGCTATATTTCAAACTACTAAAACGTTAAATAGAACGCAATCCAAAGCGCAGAGAAAGCTAATCCGATGAATGAAAATTACTGTAGCTAAGGAAACAACAACTAATAAGCAACTACTGAGCTGAAATGTTTCTCTCCGACTTTTACAGCTTTTTAAACCTGCGGCGCGAGAGAGTTCTAACAATTTCTAGAAAGCAAAAAGAGTAGAATTACTGTTACAGCTAACATACTAGTCCATTACATTTATTCAAATTAAATATCAATTACAGAAATGAACTTTCATTCAATGTTAAATGCACGTGCTTTTGTATTTTTACTTTTCCGGCGGAGCTTTTTCTTAAAATATTGTTACGAAAAATTCGGCGGTTGCGCCTGTATGTAAGCTTTCCGGCATAGCACTAGGGTTGCCATAAAATAGTGTATGGTAGGGTTGCCAGATTGGCGACTTTATAGCCCATTTGGCGACCAAATTGGCGATATCCCATGGTCCAATCGGGAAGCTTCTAGAATAACTTCCTGTCGAGATATTTCTCGAAACGTGTCGAACTTAAAGAAAAGCTATATAAACCCTTGCGTTTCTGAGAGGAGTTGTTGCGAGTTAGTTGCGAGAGTTGCGAGTTAGCTGCAGAGTTGCGAAGAGATTGTGAAGTGTTGCGAGCAGTGTGATTAGTTGTGAGAATAGCTGCTACGCGAGAGTTTTGTGAACGGAAAGCAATCGAGATAGTGCTTTGCCGTGAAGCTATCTTTACAGTATAGCTTGAAAGTGGATTGGTGATTGTTCCACGGTGTTCATTAGAAGTTTAGTGTTGCCGTGAAGCTACCTGTACAGTTACAGCCTGAAGCTGTGTTGCTGATTGTTTCAGCGTATTTATTGTAGATTTTCGACGCTTTTAAAGGTGATTTTGGAACTGTGCTGTAAATAGTGATTCCTGTAAATAAATTGTGCTTTTTATTGTTCTGCATCGTGTTTTCATCGATTACTCTCAAATCCACGAACCCGTAAAAACGCAACAATAT